>CP135546.1:1811724-1862548 GCA_032402905.1 Khaya senegalensis | reverse complement strand
TTTTATATTATTAATTAATTATAATATTTAATAATTTAATTATATTATCATTTATAATATATTTATATCAAATTTAGTTAAATAATTAAAATAATAAATTCTAATAAATTTATTTAACTATTAGATAAATAACTATAATGCTAATAAATTGACTTAATACCTTTTTAATTTAATTATTTTTATTTAATAAATATTATTTGAAAATGCTAATAAATAACTATAATTTAATTTTTTTTACCCATAGTTATCATTTAATTAATATATTAATTAAATTTAAATTATAATTTTTTTTTTGTGATTTATTTTAGTTTAGTTAAATAGTTGAATTTAAAATTTAGTTCAAAATAATATTTAAATTACTCAATCTTATATAATTTTTTAGGATTTACCTTTTTAATTTAATTATTTATATTTAATTATAAATAAACTTATTTAATTATATAAATTCTTATTAAGTTAAGTTATATTTATTCTTTGTAATATTTGGTAATAACTAATTATTATTATAATTTTTCAAGAACAAATGGCAAATCAACTTCAGTTGAAAATTAGCATAAATTACTATTTTCACGCAAAGACATCTTATTTAGCGTGATTTACAATGATAGACCATATAAAAAAAAATTAAGTGTGACTCAAGTTGATCTATTTAGGCAAACACACTTTGAGCATTTTTTAGATATTAGAGATTTACATCATTCACTCATTTTGATTCATTATATGTTACTACACGAAATACATGCGAATGGTGATCATAATGAGATGTGATTTTTTATTAATGGCCAAACTATTCGTTTCTCACGTGTAGAGTTTGGGTTGATTGTTAGTATTCATTGTGGACATTTTTTTAATTTAAATCTACTTAAGAGTATACGATTGAATAATACAATTTTTGGAGATCGAGCTATCATCATTTTAGATGATATAAATGCAGTATTTGATAAACTATATTTTTTTAGTATATCAGGCATTGATGCGGTGTGATTGACACTTTTTTACTTGCTAGAGAGGTACTTATTTAGTTGGGATAGAAGAGCTCATACAGATTTATGGTTATTTGACATATTAGAGGATTTTGATTAGTTTAACAGATATATATGGGGATCTATGATCTATCTTTATACGATTCAATTCTTGAGACGATCGATCCCTTTGCAGTATAATAAGTATATGAAGAATACTGCATGTTTAGAAGTTTTGGGTAAGACCTTCAAGAGAAAGTATAATTTTGCTGAGATGGTTATTGCATTTTAGGTATTTATTACAAACATTAGTATTCAATTTATAATTTAAGTATTTATAATTTTTGTTATATAAGTATGAATTTACGAGTTTATACCTAATTTGTAGAACATATTTACAATTACAGTGAGTAATGATATTCCACAGATGTTACAGTAGAAAAATTTTAAGTGAGCGAAGAATCAGGTGATAGTATATAGGCACTTGTTTAACTGATTTACGGTAAATATTTGATTTATTTTTATTTTTATTATTATTATTATTATTATTATTATTATTATTATTATTATTATTATTATTATTATTATTATTATTATTATTATTATACAAATGTTGCAGATGCTTCTCATGTTACAACCCGTGCTTATTGAGGAAAATTTATTACATGTGGTTGAATTATTTCAGATAATTCAACCAGAAGGCACATACAGGGACAGTTTATATATAAGTGGAGATGACAATAAGATGCATTTCACCCAAATAGGAATTATAAATTGATGTAATTTAATTTTAATTTTTAATTATGTAAAATCAATTAGTATTTAACTAACACATATATGTTCGTTTGTTACAAAATACTTCTTTCACTCCTCCATTGCATCATTCTCCTATGTCACCACTGCATCATTCTCCTGTGTTGTCACAGTATCATTCTCTAATGTCGCCCTAGTAATATTCTCCTATGCCATCACAGCATCATTTTCCATTGCCGTTATAGTATCATTTTCTTGTGTCACCATAGCATCATTTTCTTATACTGCCACGGCATTATTTTTCTGCATCATCATCACATCATTCATCCCCACTACTATCATATTACGATGATGAGTTTAAGAGGGTTGTGATGGATCAATTCAAGACATTGAGTACATATGTTCGTGATATGCGAGATGATATTCGTAATATACGAGATTATATGCACATGATTAAGCGTGATGTTATTGGTTAAATTGATACATTATTAGCAGACTTTTGTGGGTGGATGTAGATACCTAGTCATTCGCATTTGTCATCTAATGTCACTCCTGTTCAAGTTATTGTTGTTAAATTATAAACTATGCATGGATATTTGATTATCCTATATCATTATACATTTCAAATATTTTTTTTGTTTAATACTAATGATTTTTTTTAATTATACAGTTGAGATTACTTTACCTTTGAAGACACATGGACACTGAGCCAATAAATTTGTCGGACATTGAGACATATGTGAGAGGAGACTCCGATAAAATGCTAAGATCTTGGAGTGATGTTGATATTATTTTACTACCTGTATTGATTTGTGGCGAATATTGGGTTGCTTGTGCCATTAATTTGTACGGACATACTATATGCGTATATCATTGGGACATTCTGATCAGGAGATAGATGAGGCTATGAAGCTCTTGTGTGAGTTATTACCCTTTGTGATGCGCAAATTTGGGCTTCATAATGTGATACCACACTTGCATGAAACAAACACACCACTCATACATTTTCGATTGCCTGATATACCTCGACAGACCATAAGTAGTACAGATTGTAGCATTTTTACATATAAATATATTAAATATATTATGTTGGGTTGACGTTGGGATTTCACTTCCTAACATAGATCATTTTTTTGAATTAAGATGGCATTTGACTTATACGTGAGTCGATTACAGTGATGATGCTTATATTATTTTATTTTTATTGTATATATAATGTGATTAGATATTACATACATTAATATAATTAATATGTATAATTTGTAAATAAATTATTACATTAAGTAAAGTTTAATATTATTAAATAAAATAAATAGTTAAATATAATATTATTACATAAAATAAATAATTAAATATAATGTTATTGAATAAAATAAACAGATAAGTATAACGTTATTGAATAAAATAAATAGATAAGCATAATATTATTAAATAAAATAAATAGATAAGCAAAATATTACTGAATAAAATAAAGAGTTAAGTACAATATTACTGAACAAAATAAAGAGTTAATAACTAATTTTCATTCGAATTTAATGGGTCCCTACATGTTGCACGATTGTGTCCACATTGCTTGCAACGAGAACAGCTTCGAACAGTTACTTCTTCTCCTGAAAATGGAATGCGTATATTTCTTGGTCGATCAGATAGGACACGACCTATAGGTGGTTTGACAACAATGGCCTGAATCTCATTTGGAATTTTTCAAAATGTTGAATCTCTAACAAATTAAATTTTTAATGCATACGCTTTTAGAAGTGTGCCATTCGTACAATATTTTGAACAAAAATCTCCATATCAACCTTTAACATATCTAATTGCTGGCATTGCATGAGTACATGGTAATTATTGTAAGTTGAAGAGCCTACACTGATATGTGTTTGAGTTCAAGTCAACCACAACAATTTCTACTTTACCTCTAACTTCGAACTCAAATTGAGAAATTGGATAAACTAATAGTGTAAGAGAGATACTATCTTCTACTTTAACTTTATCAATTGCTGCTCCAGTTAAGGTGTCTTTATCGTATTTAGCAGTTTCTTCTCTTATCTCATAAAATCAAGCTACAACACTGATCGTATCCAATCTGTAAAGGCTGTAATTAGTAGAGTACGTGCATATTTTAACAATGCATTGATACTTTCGGTAATCTTAGTGGTCATTATGTCGTATCGTCGAACTGAAAAATAATATATTGCTCATCTGTGAAATCCTATCTCATTTTTTAAATAATTTGTAGCTTTAAGATGTATTGATCTCAATTTGTCCATATCCTTTTCAAATCCACTAAAAACAAATGCCTTGACAGCAATATAAAATTCCATTAGAAAAACGTCTTTGTTGCGATCTTTGAACTTGTACTTCGATTTGAGATTCCTTTCAATATGGTATACATAAAAATCATGATACAAATCAAGAAACACTGTTTTTATCTTTTTTACTATACTATCATGTCGATCTAATACAAATACCATATCGGAAATAGGTCCAAGTGCATCTCGTAATTTTTCTAAAATCCACTCTCACGATGCATTATTTTTGGAGTGCTCCAATTTAAATGCCACATAATAAATTTGAACATTCTTATCAAGAGCATCAACAACAAACATGGTCTTTCAATATATACCATTTAAGAATGTTCCATCAATAGCAATTATAGGACAAATTACTGCACAACAATCACTTAAAGATGCTCCAAGTGCCATGAAGAAATATAAGAAATTATTGTCCTCATCTATTTCTATATACATTGTTGTACCCGAATTTTTTTTCTTGAGAACATAACAAAACTGTGGCAATAAATTAAACAACTCGGTTGGGTCCACACATGTTAATTTTAATGTTTTTTTCTTTGGCTAACCATACCTTAAGATAAGACACACGTATTCCAAACTCTCGGCGTATGTCATCTTGGATATTGTTTGGAGTATAAATCCTACTAGGATCCTGAAATTTGTCCATTACAAATTCACCAATAAACCGACTATTTATTTGCTGGTGGCTTGACTGTAGTTGGTTGTTTTGACAAGTATGATATGTTTCAAAAATAATTTAACAGACTAATATCTATATTCTTCATCTGTATTGGTTACCCAAATTCGTCATTTACATTCATCAATAATACATTTTGCCTCAAATCGATTTATCGCTAATTTTGAAACTCGAAACTGAAAATGATTTCTTAGCGTCAATCAACCTAATGCATCTTGTAACTCCTTCTTTAAATTGAAAAGCTATCCAATATATATAACACTACATGCAGAGCTAGACAATACATCTACAGTTGACAAAATGATGGTGGAATAGGTGCTATGCAATGAGAACTTGATGGTCCAACTATGTCTTTACCAATTCTCATAAATATGTTATTTTGACCTATTTCATAACCCAAGTTTGTCGTTACTTCAGTATCTTCATCGCAATAATTTCTACATCAGCTCCTTAGCATATCATTAGGAATGTTAGCATATTTACCTTCCACATATGGTTGACTCCGAAAAAAATCATTCACATAATCTTTATTGATTTGACACTATATTTATTGCTCATGGCTTACAGGAATTTTGTGATGTATTGGTGTAGGATCTATTGGATTTATATCATTTTATGAATAATGTTGACCATAGTTAAATTGATTACTATCCAAAGAAGAAATTAATGGTTGAATAGAAACTTTTGCATCAACAGTTTGGAAAGTAGTGCAAATCACCTTAACATTATTAACAATTATTTGTTCTATAGTGATGTAGAGCAGGTTGAGATGTCTAAACCTTGTCGGCATAATACTACACATAAAATTAGAGACACTATAATCATCATCGATATCCACATATATAACAAATTATGTCTCACTGTCTGTAAAACTTATTTTCAATTAAATGTTGAATTCTATTAGATTAATTTTGAGTGTAGTCATATATCATGATCAATAATTCATAATACTTGATATTTTTGAAACAAATATGAGTCAAACCTTTCTACCACGATATTTTTTTGAACCATCAGGTAACGTAATCTATAATTCTCCATGACGAACACCAATAGGTACGTTCTCAAACATACACCTGAAATGTATTAAAATATTTATATATTAGAACATTGATTATTTTTATAATATAAAATAATAAAAATATATTAAATAAATACATAACTTATATTAAATAAATTCGTGAAAAAAAAAAGAATAAATTTATAGAACATCGTTAAGGTTATATGATCCTTTATAGAATATATTTCTATCAATTCACTTCTCAATTTGATGATAAGTGCCTTTTAGCAGATGATAAGGGTGAAACAACCATGATAACCATCAATACTTAATGACAAAATACACCAACCTCAACTTTTACGCCAAAATTACTTCAATAGAATGAAATTACAATTATTGAAATATGAAAAATTAAGAATCCCCAAACTCCTAGAAATATAAACCATCATATGTTCAAATAAGTAGAAAAAACCCATGACAACCATATCTTACTTAGGTTTAATTCTTTTAGGCAACTAAGACCATCTCTATCTCTCAATGACTATTAAACAGCTAAAGATTTATTCTCATTTCCATCTTCATCTAAACCATATCA
Source organism: Khaya senegalensis (assembly GCA_032402905.1). NCBI lineage: Eukaryota > Viridiplantae > Streptophyta > Magnoliopsida > Sapindales > Meliaceae > Khaya > Khaya senegalensis. The sequence goes on along the minus strand of CP135546.1, from coordinate 1,856,250 downwards.
TGTAGATGAAATAGAAATTTAAAGTGCTTATAGTGTTCAAGGATCTGTCAATTATTCTAACCCTGTAGCTGAACCGGTTACTCATGTGTCAGCTCCAGGTTCTTCAGCTCTATTAAACTTTCAATCTATTAACATGATTATGTTTGATAACTTTCAAATTGATTTTAAGACAAGACTTTAATGCTTCAATCAATAAAATTAAAGTTCAATAGTTTTATACCAATTTTGATGATTTAGAACGTGTTCAAATTAGAGAAGAATGGTATGAAGAAATAAATAGACTTAAAGTCAATATTCCTTTCTTTGTTTGGTTTGAAATGTATATTAAAAATTATAAGATTCATTATTCTTTTGCAGATGTCTAAGTTTAAACTAGTCAAATTAGAAAATGGAACACAAAATCTCAAGGTCCAGTCTAATCTGTTCATCCACCTTTGGAGCCAATTAATCTCAAAATATGAAAAACTAGTATTCCTGCATCTCCTTTCAAAATTGCTAAAAATAAACTCAATTATGATCCATCAACTTTAGGTGATTTTAAAAAATTTTACGAACAAAATAATTTTCAAAATCAAATCCTCCATACGGTAACCAATTAAGTTAGCTTTATAGAAGACAAAATAGATAATCTCTAGTCCAAATAGTCGGCCCAGTTTCCTTCAAACATTTCACCACCTTTGTTCAAACCTTATAATTTACCATCAACATTAAAAGAACTAATAACATTTAGAAAGGTTGAATTACTTGATTAAATTAACAAACAATTAGCCCAATTGCCATGATCATCCAAACCCAATATAAATGTTATCCATGAGTCCAAAACTGTTCAATCTAATTCTAAAGAGTCTATCCAAATAGATAAAATTCAACACAGATTTAGGCCCAAGTTCAATCAAGAGTTAAACATTAGAAATTATTATCCTAGACCAACTCCACCCAAAGTTTAATATGAAGAATGTTCAAAATTCATAATTACTCAATATATAGGTGAAGCCATTTATAAATGGAAGATCTGAATATGAGATTATGAATTTACTCCAAAAAGTAGGTATGGTTGCTTTACCTTATCAAGCCCTTAAACATTCTGATCATGCCGTAGCAAAATATATTGTTGCAAGTTTTAGAGGTTCCTTAAGATATTGGTAGGACAATAGTTTAAGTAAATTAGATCAGGATAACATAGTTAATCACGTAGAAAAATATTAAGTAAAAAATGAAGAAAGTTTTACAATTGAATAAGAAGTTCAAAATGCCGTAAAAGTGCTTATCCATGCCATAGGAATGCATTTTGTAGGAAACTCTCAAGAAGAATTACAAAGTTCAAAAATAGTTCTGACTAACCTTAAATGTCCAACCTTAGGAGATTTTTATTGGTATAAAGATGTTTTTGTCACACATATATTTTAACGTTAAGATTGCAATGCTTCTTTTTAGAAAGAAAGATTCATTGCAAGTTTACCCAAGTTCTTTACAGATAGAGTACTCAAGAAATTAGTTGATTTTATAGGAGGAAGTTCAATACCATGGAATTCAATTACTTACAGTCAACTTTTTGCTTTTGTCAAAAAAAAAAAAAAGGATTAGCCCTTTGTCAAGAATAAAAAGAAAAAAGAAAAACTGATAAGTTTTCTTTTAGTCAAACTGGAGACAAAAAAGAAAATAGACTCTTCAGGCATAAAAATTTTCTATCCTTTATACAACAAATCATCAAAAAAATTTCTATTTAAAAAATATTTTCATGATTTATAGAACTTTCATAATGAGTTCTTTCTTCAACCTCCTATCAACGAATTTTCTTCAGTCTTTGCTGATCAAACAATTCATTTCAAATTCTTTAAATCAATCTATTATATAGATATTTTAATTGATCATTTTATTTTCTTAGAAGACAACATTATTCAAGAGAAAGTTTATTACAAACTTTCTTATCAAACTATCTTTACAAAATCTTTCAAAATTATCAAAGGTACGATAATCTACCATCCAGAACTTCAACACATCATCAATTTTTATCAATATTAATTTCTCAAAAGTTCTCAAACCAGTTATCCCTAAGTTACGTGTTAGTATCAGAGCCATTAAATTTTCAAAAATAGAATAGTTGTGGAAAAATTATTGTTGTTCAATAATTTTAGAAAAGTAACGAATATTTTTGTTATACGAGTATTTTAGGATACAGGTACTAAGGAGTCAAGAGAGTAGCAGTAAGAGCTATTCATACGTTGGCAAATCAGGCGAACCAAGCAGTAAGACTCGTAAGGAAAGCAATTAGACCGTTGAATTACCTAGGTGTTCCAGTAGCTCCCTTGAATCTGAGGTATTTGTGTTTTCAAGTATTTATTCAATAGTAATTTAATATATTAATAGGAGATTATTGTGCAATTTTAGTTTTGACCATGTCTAGTTTATTTAAGAGATCTTGTAGCTCAAAATCTAATAAGGATCCCCAGGTTGTGAAATCTAGAGAACTTATGACAAAAATATCAAATTTTTCTCAAAAGTTTAGTAGTGAAATTTTACCCAATATTCTTCATAATATTATATATGCAACGCCCAATTATGTGTTCAATAAAATTGAAAATTCTATTAAAGAACATGAACAAATCTTTTCTCTTTAAAATGAATATGAAAAAATTCAATTGCTCAATTCAAATTCAATACAAAATTATAAAGAACAAGGATTTAACTATATCCATTATGGTTTAATCCAAATAGCAAGCAAGCCACTCTCTAGGATAGATTTAGATACACCAATCTTACTTATGTTCGCTCAACTTTAAAGATTTCATTTTAGGAATAGTTCAAACAAATATGTGCAATGGATCTATTTTTCCTTGTAAGATTTTTCTTGTGAGATAGTTTGGTAAGGAATTCCCTTATCCCTTTATATAGGCAATTAAGAAATCGAAATTTGAAAGAATTGCTTACCATTTGGTAAAAATTTATTTTGAAACAAAATTTTTAACATTTTTTTTATAAATTTCTTTTGCGGATTTGCAATAAATTCGTAAAAGAAAAGTTTTATTGAACAAATCATATTAAAACTTCATGATGCATAAGACAATTGATAAAATTTTCTTTTTAATTGTTGAATAATTTTTTTAAGCTCCTAACCAAATAATTGAATGATATCTAACTATTGATTCTTTTGATCCTTTTAAATTTTGTTTGAGAATACCCCTATATCCTAGATTTGATATATCTGTTTCTATAATAAGACTAGCATTGGGATTTGGGAGAATTAAGTAAGGAATAATCTTAACTCTAGTTTTGATCATTTTGACTACTTGAGTATATTGATTAAACAATATTGGTGGATTATTTTGAAGTCTATTATAAAAGGGTTGATATAGAGTTCTAAGATTAGAAAAAAAAAATCAACTACGTAATTAAAGGATTCTAAGAACCTTTGTAACTGAGTCTTATCCTTAATTTCATTTAAAAATTTTAAAGTAAATTTAATTAATTTATTTATTAGTTAAATAGTAACTTAGTAGATTTCATGTCCTAGGAATCTAACCTTAATTTGGAAGAGTTTCATTTTGGTTGCTGAGACCACTAAACCATTTTGTCTGACCACTTAAAGGAATATCTGTAAATGTCTAAAATGTTGATCAACAAATTTTGAGAATATTAGTACATCATTAATATATACTATTGAGAAATAAGCATATAGGTTAAATATGTCATTCATAATTTTTTAAAATTCAAATGGAGTATTTTTTTTAATCCAAAAGGCATTACATTACATTCATAATGTCCAAAAAGTACTGCAAAAACAGTCTTATACTTATCTTGAGCATTAATATGGATTTGCTAAAATCTCGATTTTATATCAAATTTAGAGAATATAACAGAGTCATATAATCTATTGAGCAGATCTCATTTATTTGGAATAGGAAACCTAATCCATTGAAACACCTTATTGAGTGGTTTATAATTGATCACTAATCGTGGAACACCACGTTCTATTTTAGAGTTCTTGTTGACATAGAAAGTTGAACAACTCTAAGGTGACTTAGATAGTTGGATAAGTTTTTTTGAGAGTAAATCATTGATTTCCTTTTTACAATGTTCAAGGAGATCATGATTCATTTGGATAGGTCTGGCCTTAGTTGGAATGTCTTTTTTCTTGAAATCTTTGTTATAAGGAAGTTGGACTATATACTTTTTCCTTTCTCAAAAAGCATTAGGTAGGTCCGAGTATATTTGCTTTTGAAAAAATTGTTAAAGCTCGTGAATCTTTACTTGAGTTATTAGATTTCCTAGTTGGCTTTCTACTTTGGCATGATTGATTTTTTTTGTAAAGTTAACATGTGAGATTCGTTATGTCGAATAAGGTTGATTTGCTGGCTTATTGAACTTTGTTAGAGCATGTGAATTTTTTTTTATTAATAACCGACAAAAAGTTAAAAGTAACTTTGGTGCCTAACACCTCAGTATGAATTCCTTTGTCGTCTACTTGAAAAGGATAAATTTGAGTTAGGAATGGGGTTCTTAATATGATGTTTTGAGAAAGGTTTTTAACCAAAATAAAATTATTGCGAAAGCAATAATTTTAATTATAAATTTGAGCATTAGATAATTTATACTTAATATTTAGATTTAAGTCATTAGCATTACTAAGACGTTCATAAGTTTTTTCGTAGTATTGAGTTGGAATTATACCTTCCCTAATACAATTTTAATCTACACCAGAGTCTATCAATGCATTTATATTAATTGAGAATCTATTTCTTATATATAAGAAAATATTGATATATCATTTTTGAAAATTAATTTTATTAATTAGTTGAACAAAACTATCATCTTCTAATATTGGATTGGTTAAAAGTAAAGGTGGTTGAGAACTACTGCTTTCAGCTTATTGATTTGCAGTTTGAACAGGAATTGTTATTTTAGAATTTTCTAATAATTTTATCTTAATATTAGTTTGAAACTGTTAAAGTTGTTGATCATTGACTTATTTTTTTAAGTCTTTGATTAGCGATTTAAGAAGTCTAATCTCTTCTTGCAATTCTCCTGTGGTGACCTGCTTAAAAAGGTTTTAAGTAGGATATTTTTTAAAGATTTTATTGATATTGTAAGGTTCTAGATTATTAGCCTTTTGTTTATTTGTAATAATTTCTTTTTGGTCGAGCAAATATTGCTTCTTGAGTTCTAGATCATCAATTTTATTTATGATATCTAGTAAAAATTGTTTATCAACCTTATTTCTACTAATCATATTAACATGTGGATAATTACAAATATTTTCCAAATAATTACAACTTTGAGTAGAATCACTATCACTAGTGGATTGATTTATCTGTTGAATAATTTCATCAGATGATCCGGATAAATAAACACTATATTATTCGCTAAGAAGAAGATGAGTAAATTTGGATTTAAGATCTTTTTGATCGTTAAAAATTTTATTGATCTTATTTTTGGTTCTACAATTGTTTGAAGTATGACTTGACTTCTTACAAGTTCAAAAAATAATATTTTTGTTTTTGGGCTTATAAGTTTTCTTATGTGTCTAGACTTTGAATAGTATTAATCATGGATTTGGACCTTTTGTTTTCTAGACTTCGAATAGTAAAAAATTTGTTTAGGCCTAAATTTTTTCCTATAAGATGGAGTTTGAATATTTTCATAGCTATACTGAACACAGAAATTGCCTACAGTTTGATTAAAATATACAATTTATAATTTTAATTAAATTTTACAATATCACTAAATAAAATAAAATATAACATTTGTAACAATATTTATATATTTTTAAATTAATTAAAAATTAACAAAAAAAAAATTAAAGTATAAAAACTTATTTTTATTTGAATTTGTGATTGGAATGCTGTACCACTGTTATATGACTTATTGAAAGACTTATTATTGAAATTGATTGAAATTTAAAAATTAATGTATACGAAGAAGAAGTGTGTTTATGAACTGTATTTATAAGTGCAAAAAGTAAGATTTAAAAGTAAAATTGTCCTAAGTAGTTATTTGGTAAGAGTATTTTAGGGTTGATTAAAAATATTAATAGGAGTTAAAATAAAGTTATTTTAGAAAATTTTTTAAAAATAAACTTGGAAAAAGTAAAATGTTAAAAAGAAAAAAAAAAAGGACTTTTAAATAGGCTCCCGGGCTGGCCCAACCTAGGCCGGGCATGCCTTCATAGGCTGAACTTTACATACCATGCTGGATGGCAATTTTTTTAAATGGTTTGGATTTGGCCTCATACGACTACTGTGAGAGCTTAGATCGGCCCAATGCATTAGCTTGTGTTGGTTTCTTTTTCGCAAGCCGGACACTACCAAGAATAATCGTTTATTCAAAGACTTACAAAGGGAGACATCTGCTTTAAAGAAGATGGTATTGCCAAAATTGGTAATCAAACTTTTACATTTTGATTTAATTATTTCTTTTAGACACTTTTTGAATTGAATTTCAAAGAGTTATCACCAAACATCCTGGCACCCTTGATTCAGTATTGTTTTGCAGAAAAGTCCGAGATATCAAGCAATCGAGAAGGTGGAATTGTGAAGGTTGACTATTGAATACCAAGAAGTGAGAAACCTGCTTATTACTAGTACCCAAAGCTCCGACAACAACAACAACAAATATTAATTATTAATTATAAAATAAAAGTGATTGTTATATTTTAAAATTAGATATAAATACAATAATTTCAAACAAATCCTTACATTGTTTAACAAATTTTAATAATAAATTTGCCCTTGCTTGAGAGAATAAATTCTGGTTAAATTTCCCTCCTCACTTCAAAAAGTTTTATTCATCACTTCAATAACTCATAATCTTGGAGATCTACAGCAAGATATTAACCGAGTGGTCATGTAGGTCTACGAAACAATTTGTTCAACGTACATAAATACTTTGGTACAAAAATTGCCCATTTATAACTCAAGTCTCAGACAGGATGAAAAGGAAGTATAGATCAACATAAAACTTACTAAAACATCTTAGTTAGAGCAAAACAAAACATTGCAAAAAAATTTGGTTGCAAAAACAGTGTCTTCCTCCCTGGATGGCAAATTCCAACTACAACCCCGTTAGTGCTTGAAAGATACACTACAAATAAGGCTGAAACGAAGAATGGAAAAAAAAAAAAAAACTACCAATTAAAATAAAAAAAAGAACAATGACCAAATTTTACATATAGAAATACCAATTTTTTGCATTGAACATCCAAAATTTGTTGGGTTGCTAGTGACCACAACTTCCAGAAACAACCATCAGTCCTCATTTTTCTTCTTCTTCTTCTTCTCCTTACTTGGCACTTCCGAATCTTCATTTTCTTCAGAATGCTTCCTCTTCTTTTTCTTCTCCCCTGTTTCAACATACTCACCATCAGCCTTGGCCGCTTGCTTTTTCTTTTTCTTTTTTTCCTTTTCTCTCGTATCTTCATCTTCTGCCTCAGCACTGCCATTTACTTCCTCGTTATCAGCTTTCTTGCTCTTTTTCTTTTTCTTTTCTTTCTTTTCTTCACCACCAACAGCTACCTCCCCGGGTTTTTCTTTCTCATCAGCAGCATTTTCCATTAGACCAAGAATAGAATCCACAGAAGGATTATAAGTCTACGCTAAGACAGTAAAGCAGAATAACAAAAATAACCTTAGTAAGGGAGCAAAAACTGAAAGAAGAAAAAATAGGGAAAAGAAAACAGGCAGACCTTCGCAGCGGTTATCATTGCCCCTGGCCCCTTCTTTCGGTCCTTGTCATAGACTTCAATCTTAGGCTTTCCTTTGGCAGACCCAGCAGCACGACCCAATTCTTTGCCTTCAAGATTTCTCAACCGCGCTTCAAGCTACAAATAGTGTGTGAGAAATTCTTTCTATAACAAAAAGTAGGCAAGAATCAAACAAATCTCTAAATAATACCTTGGCTCGATTCTCCAGTCCCATTGAGTTATCTCCGCCATCTCCAAGAGCATCACATCGAATCGCTAAAGCAGTTTTTGCAGCAAGTGACCTAGAAATTTTACCCTTATGCTTTGGGGCTGCTTGACCAATCAGGGATGCATGGTAGATAAGTCCATACTTGGGAGTTGCATGCTTAGTCTTAAGTGCTCTGAAGAGAGCCTTTTCAGCACCAAGGATCTGAACCGTGCTCCCAGGCTGCTTTGCAAGATTCAACAAGCTTCCTCCATGGGCAATGAGGCGAGCACCAACAAGCTCTCCAACAAGAGCAGTCAAATTCGGGGCAATTGTATTCATTCTACTTTTTAGATAATCATACAGTTGAGCTCTGTACTCAGCAAGGGACAGAACCTGGTTACATAGCTCTTTAATATTCATCAAATCAAGATCACTAATTTCTGTTCCCATGGAAATCACAGCTGCCTCTTTCAATTCTGCCTCAACTTCGTCAGGTAAAATCTGCCAGTGTCAGACAAGAAAAGAAAACACAAATACAATGATTAGGAATTACCAACATCTGTCTTCTAGCCAATATGTGGCATAGGCCAAAACAGGATAAAAACATGACAAACTACAGTTGAATAAAAATGTTTAAAAATTTTGCAAGTCTTAAATAAAACAAGTACCATTAATACAAGCACCGCCTATTGACTATAAAGTACATCCATCCAAACTCTACCTCAGAAAAGTCAAGGTTTGCAGCATTAGAACGGTAACCCATCAACTTCACTGCTTTGGCATATTGGATATTGTCCTGTATAATCTTTGCAAGCTCTGGGAAATGCCATCCATACCATTCACGGACACGCATGGCATATGTATTGAGTTCTTTATCAAGGTCGTCAAGCAAACCAATTGCCTGAATGATCATTGTATCCACCTGAAAGAAGAAAAATAAAATATTATAATTTTAGCCCCAGTGCAGGAGTTAAATTTTAGATTAAGAACATTTCATTTATTTACCACTCAAAATAAAACTCACAAGCTCAGTCATTGAAAACAACTAAATAAAACCCTGGTCAAAACCATCCTTACCAGAGAATTGAATCCTCAAGATACCACATGATGATAATAGGATGTTAATAGTTGACACCTCAAGCCAAAGGCAAGCTATTGGCTTCAGAGAAAATAGCAGATAAATATAAAGATATTTATACGAAAGAGTTATAAATATATATATATATATATTTATACATGAAGCAAGACATGCATATAGAAATAAGCCCTCACACATGCGTACTTGATAACTGGGCTGCAGAACAAAATATGAATCCCCCTTTCAATACACAACCCCACCTGCAGGTCAAAACTGAGACCTTCCACTTATACAAATGTTATTCCTTTAATTTGGACTAAGAACAGAAACAAGTTCATGAAAGATATCCAACTGAATTTCTTTTATTTCTCTTTGTCTTTTACACCCAGAATTCATGTAGCCAAAACGAGAAATTCATAACATGTATCATGATAAATTTAGCATAGGCCAATTGTTTAACAAAAGCATCAACTTAACATATGGGAAGTACCTTGTCAGCACTGAACTTGAGCTTGTATCTAGACAAGCTATGAGATAAACCCAAGCTCATTGGTTGAAGATCTTGAACAGCTAGACCTGATATGAGTTCTGTCAACTGACTCCTCACACCTCTCATCAACTCCATCACAGCATTGTTGTGAACACATTCTATTTTCTACAAACAAAAATCACTCCAAATGTAATACAAACAAAAAGAAACAACATAGCAAATGACTGTCATAAAAAAATGTTTCTTTAGATATTTACAACATCTACTAACCAATTTGTCCTTGATTGCATTCCCAAGCTTGGAATCAGCCACAGCTAATGTTTCACCATCACAGTGAGCACGCAGGAATTTGCGCAGATCTTTGCTGGGTTTGCTTTCCAGCAAACATGTTGCTGCTTTAAGTGCTTCTGATGTATTCTCAAACTTTGAAAAAGCTTTCAGCTTCACTATCTGTTGTAAGTACCAAGTAATAGTCAGATTTCAAAGCAATCAATAAACTAAGCAGACATAAAAGTGATAAAAGATGCCAACAACTATTCTGAACATTGTGCCAAATCACTTTGGTCAACTTAAACACTAATAAGCTTTAACCATTTCATATAAAGCACAAGCTACCAAAAATTATTAAAGTAACATAAAACACAAATATTGTAATTTGCAATCTGAAACTTAATACATATGGGTCAGAAAAAAAAGGGAGAAATTGCCTGTCTTGCAGACTCTGCGCTGTGAAACTCTTGTCCCAAGCCCTGCAACACAAGTTAATATCAGGTAAGAACTCCAATACCCCAACTTTCATATAAACAAAAGAAAATGTGGAAGGATAGTTGAACTAGTAAATCTGACAGGTGAACAATGTCCGACTTAAAGGCAATGTGATCAAAGCAGAAACCAAGCTTCAAGATAATGAGATAATTTCATTGTTTGCAAGATTGAAAGTACACCAGTTTAATTTCAGAATTTTACAACATCACTAACACAAATGACAGTATATTAAGAATTTATATTTCCTTACAGTCATAAGTAGCACACCTTCAACATAAACACAGTTGGATAACACTCGGTAAAACTGAAAGTAAAATCCATAAAAAAGACAAGGACCATTTTGCAATAATAACTCCAAAACAAACAAAATAAACAACTACTTGCTGTAACTCAGCAAGCGGGACAAAACCAAATAAAGCTAAAGCTACTTAAAGGACTTCCGCGGAGAACCCAGATAAAAGCAAACAGCGAAGTACATAAGCATAAAACTTCTTCCGCAGAGAAGTTAAACGACGATGATTACCTCAACTTTCAAGAGCTTTCCTTCATCCAATACTTTAAAAAGAGCGAAACCCGCCGGAGTTTCAAATAAAACTAACATTTTTGTTATTCTTATTTGGCAGCAAACTGAGACTTGTTCCCGGTTGCTTGCACTTAAAAACTTATTTCTGCTGCGTTTGAGAGCAGAGACAGAACGAGGAGGAGTTCTAGGGTTTTAAGAAGACGGGGAGGGGGGTTTTTATTAGAAAGTTCTGCCACTAGGTTAGGGTTTTGATAAATGGGCCGGGCCTGTAACAAAAGTACCGGGGGCCTAAATTTGAATGTATTCTCGAAATTACTATTTAAACCCTATCATTTACACCCACTATTAACTACAAATGACCTTCAATAATCTTGATTTATATGATACAAACTAACATAACTTAATATAATAGAATATTAATTAAATACAATTACAAAATTAATATAATTAACGAGCATAAATAATGTTAACCATGTGACATTAGTATTTTTTTTTTGAATTTTTATTTGATTAATACTATCATTCAATATTTTATATAAAATATATATATTTTTTTTTCATGATTCTATTTAATTTAATTGATAAAATTTTTTTAATATGATTTAAGAGGCCTTGAGGCTCAAACCCTGCTCCTACCTCGTTGGAAAAGGGCTGCGTTTATTTTTTAATATTAAAAAAATTAATTAATTAATGTGTATTCCTAAAATTATTATAAAGCTTGTCACATCATTTCGAAACACTGTCTACGATCAATTCAATCAAATTCTTAATTATTCCTTTAAAATACGAGGTTTACCCGTTGAATAACTTTCACCTATTTGCTTTTTATTTTGTCAGTTGAATAATTATTTAAAGTTAATTCTTTCTTGCTTAAATTCTAGCATAATTACTTTCAAAAATAATTAATCATCCATGGATATTTTAACATCTTAAAAACTAACCACTTTTCACCTATCATCGATTTGGAATTGGACTGATTACTGTTCACTAATTTATAGTTATTCAATTTTCTATTGGACTAGTTCACTATTTAAGTCGTGTTACTATTAACTAGGTGCACTATTCACTCAATTCACTGTTCCTCAAGAATTTGTAATTTTGAAAATGTAAAACTAAATAATTCAATTTAAATCATCTTTGAATTTTTTTTTAAAACAATTAAAATATTCATTTTTGACCAAGTAAAAAAATAAAAAAATTTTAAGAGAATTTTTGGTAAAATTAAGTTTGAAAATATATTTGAGCTCATCTTTGTCATAATTTATTATGTCAAAACATACAAACTTTACATAAAAATAAACATTAAAAAAATGCCTAAATTAGTGTCTTAAAATTTGAATTTTTATTTCTTGACCTTAAACTCTTCATGGTATGCCATCAACTTGAGAGATTCTTGGATATTTCTTGAACTTGAGATGATATTCCTTTGACGTCCATAACTTCCAAAATCTTTGCACTGTTAATTTAAACAATAAAATCACAAGAAAATTTATAAAACCTTGAAGCCAACAAAATGTATAATAAAATAGTTGAATTGTAAATATATACTTGCAAAAATTTAGCTTCTTGTTTTATATTACAAATCCAAGGAAGGTTACGATAAGAATACTCAAAAAGTTAAAAAAACATGCAAATAAAAGTTTTATATTTATTTCTAGAAGGAGAAAAATAAATACATAAAATAGATGAATTGTAAATATATACTTGCAAAAATTTAACTTCATTTACAAAATTACAAATCTAAGGCTTTAAGAAGAATACTCAATGGGTTAAAAAACATGCAAATAAAGGTTTTATGTTTATTTCTAGAAAGAGAAAAATAAATACTCAAATTAAAAATGGAGCAAGAATTTCTAAAAGCACATGGTCTTTGAAACCGGGTCCCTAAGGTGCATTGCTTTTAGAGGAGAAACATGTCCCATAAGAGATAAAAGCATGTGGTTTTTTATGGTACATATGTGTTTGTTCAAACTTTATCTATAGAGTTAAAAAGATATAATTTAAAGTAAAGGTGGAAAACATATCATGTTATGTAGCCATGATGAATAAAACTTAAGCTCATTTGTGCTTCGTGTTTTTTCTTACTTTCAAAAAGTTGGTCTAACTTGCCCTATAAGCCCATTAAATTTATGTCATGTCATTTTATATAGTATTAGCTTGTGAATTTTTTTTTTGTTTTTAATTTTTAAATATTTTTAAAAAATTAATTAATAAAATGTTAGAATATGTTTTAAAACTATTCGTATTATTAACTTGGGAGATATTTTATCTTATACATATATTATTTATTAATAAAAAAATTTTATTCATAAATATAAACTATTTCCTTTATTTAGTCATGTATATAAATAAAGTATATTTGTAAATTGTCTTAAAATTTATTTAACCGTTAAATAAAATTTTTAAAATCATTCCCTGCAAAGATAATATCGAACGGACAATGATATCGTAAAATATACTAAATATCTCCGATGAATATCATATTATTAGGATATTGATATGGATTAAACAATTATAGAACTATTTTTTCAAATATGACCACATAATGATAAATCATGAGGTATTACATGTAATTAATAATTTATAGTATAATTGTACTAGTGTGCAATATTATTTTTTAACCTGAGACATCATAGTCGAATTTGGTATAGATGCACGTAGTTTATAAGGTGTATAAATACAGAACTAATCACATATTGTATGATAAAGCCGATTTGATCACGTGCTATTTATATTTGAAAATGAATGATGGTCAAGACATGATCCCTTGGTTCGATGTATAAGATTAGAATTTTTGTTGACTAAATTTAGATTCGAGTTCCTTAACAAGTATCAATAAATGAATAAAATAGTAAATCTTTAATTAGAGTGATAAAATGTAACGTGAAAGAGTTCGTAATGGCAAGTTCAGTGCATATTGATCAATGGTTTATAGTTATATCCGTACAAAATTTTAACATATCATGGATCCTTATTCGATTAAGATTGAAGTAAGAAAAAATTTTATCGATACAATATATACCATTGAGATGAAGTTTGATTAAGTACGACTTCATTATGGTTTAAAGATTATGACACATTACTTGATATTAACTATAGTCGTTGAATTTTTAAATAGTTTAAAACTCAAAAAATTTAGAATGAGTTCAAAACTATTCCAGAGTAAACCTATATAGTCACACTAATAACCAAAGATAATGAACAGTATTTAGAAGAATAAATATTATCGATATCAAAGTTAACACTTTTGAGATAATATTTAAATTCAAATAAATATATACAAGTGTTATATATATTTATAAATTTTTTGAAGTATTATATATATTTATAAATTCTTTGAAGTGTTTGAAAAATTTTCTGAGATTTGCATTAAAATGTAATTTAATTTAAATTATATAGTCAAATTAATAATGTGGATTATCTAAACACTTATATATAAATGTGTAATTATAGAATAATTACACATGAGCCCATGAATATATACTTAATTATATTTAGTTAAAAGTTAATCAAATATCTTACATTTAAGTAAATGGACTTAAATGTGTAAAATGAAAATCAGTGGATAATTACCATTATATTCATGTCACTTTTACACCTTTATTAAAAAGTAAGGATAAGAATGAAAAATCTCGAATAATTTTAAGTATATATGTGTGCAAACTTTACCAAATTAGATGATTTAAGGAAGCAAAAACCCATCATTTCTTCTCCCATTCAGCCAAGCATCTCTTAGGGTATTTGGTAGTGTTGATTGTTGATTCTTCATACAATTGAAGAAATTCTTGTCATTTCTTATCATGTAAGTGTAGAAAAACTCATCCTCAATGGCATTTTATGTATATATGTGATGTATGCACACTTAGCATTTCAAGTGTTTGATGAAATGCTTAAATGAATTCAAGTTTATGTTTAATGCATGTTATTGTGTATTTCAATCCTTTATAAAATTGTCAAGATATCACTAAATATGGATTATATACAACTATTACTCTATATTGTTAATTTTTATTTTATAAATTATTTTAATATTTTAATTAATTATTTGTGCTTTTGTATTGGTTAGTATGCTAGTATGGACTATTGTGCCTAAAATATGAGTTTAACCTAAGTTTATGTGTACTTACATGTTGTGCCCGTTGGGAATGATAACTGGTTAAGGGATAATCATCATTATCTCTTTCTTTATTTTGAGAGTGATATTTCCATTCTCGCTTTTAAAAAAAAAAAGTAATTTTGTTTCCATTTTAGGAAAAAGACCCTTATCTTTGTTATCAATTGTTCTCATTTAATAATAATAAACAAAAAATAATGCATATAAAATATTGATAAATATCAAATGAAAAATATTAAGCCAATATATAAATAAATTATTTATTTTATTTTATGTATAAACATTAACAAAATAACATGCTAAACAATTGTAATCTAATTCTTAATAATAATATAAAAAAAATTAAAAAACTAAATAAATAAAATCTTTAGTGTTTTATTAAGGTTTGTGTTAATTTTGTAGGAAAAATATTAAATTTTTTTGTTAATTTTGTAAAAAAAAAAATATTTTATTTGGTAGATAAAAAATAAAATCTTGGGAGTCATTTTCTTTATTAATCTTATATAATATACTAAAAAAATTTACTTATTATAATTAATGATTTAATTTAATATCTACAAATTATTATATTTTTAGTTGATAAAAAATAAATAATTATATATGTGCACATAAATTAATTATATTTATAATTTAAATATATTTTAATATAAAAAAGAGAAGTGATGTGTGAAGAGGATTGTACTTGCCTCAGAATGAAAATAGGGATGGCTATGCATCCTTGTTTTTGTCCCTTTTTTTATTCTAGGATAAAATATCTCTACCCTAAGTGAGACAAATTTCTATCATTACTAAATTTTGTCATTCCTAGTGCCAACTTACTATTTTTTATACCAAACTCATGTCGAGTTATACCGAACTAACCCATGTGTCACCTCAAATTTAAAGACATCAATACAGCAAATGATTTCATATTCAATGATATTGATTATAATTTTTTTTCACATGTTGATCATGTTGTTATAGTAAGTTGTGCTTAAAAATTTATAAACAATAATGTGTGTAAGAAAAAATCGCATAAAAAATTATGTGTTTGTGCATGTGTGCATCTTCACACACATGTCTATATTATACTTCAAAAATGAATAAAATAATATTTTCGCGTGTTTTGTGCTAAAAATAATTTATCAAATTTGTGTGTATTTTTGTTATTGTGATCAGTTGTGTTTTAAAAAACTTATAAAAGATGATATATGAAAGATATATGTTTGTGTGTCATGATTAAAAAAACTTATAAAAAATAATATATATATATATATATATATATATATAATATGTTAGTATGTGAATGTGTACACACATGTTGATAAATTGTATTACTAGTTATAATAATTTCCAAAATACTAAAAAACACTACAATCATTAACTTATACCATTTATTTGAATAAAACTACATTAATAAGTTGATAGCACACATCAATTTTTTTACTAAATTATAGAAATATATTATATTACATTTATTTTTATATAAATAAACATTTTTTACCAATAAATTGAAATTTTTGGGTAGTATTTTTAAAATAATAAATACTAACAAGGTGTGACACTCAGATATAAATAAACCCTAATTTTTTATTATCTCTTGCCTTTGGAAATGTCTTGTGGAGTTATTGGAAGGAGACTGAGTGAAAATCGATTAAATAAATTATTTTGTCGGGTAAGGGCAAAATAGTCTTTTCACTCAAAATTGAGGCCAAAGTGAGTTTTGATTGCATAAAAAGTCTTAGAATTTCATAAATATTATGTTGGTATATTTAATTTCAATTCGAGACGCGGTTGGTATATTTTTGGGAAGTCGAAAATAAAAAGGGTAAAATCGTCATTTGATAAAGTTTTGATTGATCAAGCTGGATGTCAAAAATATAAATTAGTATGATAGAGTATGTTAGAAGGAAAGATAGATCTTATAACCATAAGAATGCCAAAATTTCTATTTTGGACAAAAAGGGACAATTTTGCTAAAAAGGGCAAAATGGTCATTACGTCAAGAGTCGGAAGGGCTCTGCCAGATTTTGATCACCCAGAACTCTTGTAAATGTTGTAAATAAGATATGAAAAAAGTGGAATTGAATTAGGATGCGAATTTCTCTACAAAGGATAAAAAAGGACCAAAGTGACCAATTTTCTTTATTAGAGTTAAAATGGTCTTTTCACAAGAAATTAGAAGAAAAAGTGGTAATTAAAATTGATGGACTAAAGTGAAAGAATATAAAAATGACTTGGGTAGTCTCATAATTTTCTTGGGAGTTAAATGCAAGCTTTGAAATATTTTTGGGCAATAGTATAATTTTTAAAAATATGGATTTGGATAAAATTGGTTAACTTTTTAAAATTGAAACAAAATTCACTTTTTCTTCTTCCTTGCCGTGAGGTGCTTCTCCCTTTCTCTTTCAATTGTTTGGACAAAAATCAAGCAAAATCTTTTAATCCGCCCGATTAAACGCGTTACCGCAGAAAGAAAAATTATTCTACGAGTCGAAAACTTTAATCTGACAGTAAAAGTTCTTGATTTCACTAAATTTCAATTTATGGATTTGTTGAAAAGTGGTTTTTAAAAGTGGTTTATGGTTTTTAATGGTGATTTAGGTGGTTTTGCGGTATTGGGAGGTTTAATCAAGCAATTAGCATATTTTAAAGGTAAGAAAATGTAATTTTCTTTCATGCAATTTGTGATTGGTGGTTGATTTATGTAGGAATGGATTTAGGGATGGTGTTTAGATGAAATTGGGTATAGAATAATGTATAAAATGGAAGAAAATTTGAAAAAGGGGCAAAATGGTAAATTCGGAGTACTGTTTATCAAGCCTCTAAATGATATATTTTAACATATTATGGTATGTTTGAATGTGTATAGGTATGTTAGGGAGTAAATGAAATTAGTAAGAATTGATTTGGGTGGACAAAATGAGGAAAAAATTTGAAGGAAGGGTAAAATGGTAACTTTGGTTATTATTGTGGAGATTTAGAAATATTTTGATGTGTTATGTAGGTATAATACTTTATATGGTTGTTGGAATGCATAAATGAATTATTATTATAGCCGTGTGATCAGAGCGTGGTTAATAGAATTTAGAATAGATTGTAATATTCAGGACGTTGCACGTTACTCGTCATAATAATTATAGTAGTTATAATTATTATGTAAATTTTCTTTATTAGTAAATGATGCATTGATGTGGTTATCCATTAATATTGGATAGTATACGATATATTTATCGTGATAATAGAAATTATAATTGTGATGAATAAATCCCAGTGAATTTGGTAGACTGGGTATTTGCGAGTGTATATGATTATGGAAGTGTTATGAATTGTTGGTTAGGTATCACTATCCGCAAGTGCATTATACATTCATTATGTGAACGAATTTCATATGCTTATAAAATCGAGATGTGAACGTTATTTTATCATTTCTGTATGTATAGGTGTGCATATGTGGTATTTATTGTGCATGGTTTGAGTGTACAATAGTTTTCAAAAAAAAAAAATGAATGCATGGTTTTAGGTCATGTGGTATTAATTGTGTGACTACATTAGTTATGGATCCGAATATTTAGATACCATTCACATCCGCTGGCTTGGTTATAGCTAGATTATATGATCGATCATATATAAAATATATGCTCAGCCCGATAGACGAGTGGTGTGAATGGATAAGGGTTGAGCGAATTTACTTTGTGGCCACGATCCATAACTGTGTTAGCACGACCGGTCATATATTTGTCGATAAGTTGTTAAAAATATCATGTGTTTTTTATTTCGAAATGCATGTAGATTTATTTATATTCTATATAATAACTATGAGCATTATATGGATAGTGATACAGAGTATATGGTCGGAGTGTATTTATCTCGTTAGATTATGTTAAGGCGATATGAGTTTAATAACCTTTACGTCATCAGTATCGTATAGTATATATGGTAGGAAAACAAATTCTATACTAGAATATTATGTTTCCTTACTGAGTTGTTTCGCTCACCCTTTGTGGATTGTAGTTTTTACAGGTAATGTGACGCTGCGAAATATGGATGCAAACTCTTCGAGGCGTTAACAAGGCTAGTATCTTGATGATGGGGGTATTTTTTTGGGTGTTAATGCATAATTATGCGTATGTATCTATATGTATATGTATATATATATATATATATATACACGTTGGTACAGTAAACTTGCATTTTTGGGTTACATACTATGGATTATATGTGTAACCAGGATATTATACATATCCAACTTTTGCATATATATATATATATATATCTTTATGTTTAAAAAAAAATAAATTCATATTATATTTTATGTAGTTGATTTTAAATAGAGGGGTGTTACACAAGGATTATGAGTCAAATATTTGTATTCAATAGATATTTAGCTTTAAGAAAAAGAATAAATCATACATTTAGACTCAATCATTGTTTACCCTTAACAACAACAACAACAACAACAACAACAATAATAATAATAATAAAGGAGGATAGTAATAACTAACTAGTTACTATGTAATCTAAATATAATGCTTTGAATACATTTTGATTTGAATTCTAAAGCAATTAAGTTTAGAAATTGTTTCATCTTTAATGTATTCATCAAATTTCTTTACTCTCTTAGTGATTATTTTGTTTTGTTAGAACCTTTTTCTCTCTTGGTTCATTTTCTTCTTTTTAATCATTAATTTGCTTTGGTATTATAACTTCATAATCATTTGGAAAAGTAATAAAAATTTCAATTAAACATTGATCAAATTTTGTAAAAGTTTTAGTTGATTCTAGTTATCTTCTTCATCTCATTTTCTTTACCTTATAAAACATCATAAGGTTTATGTATAATCATTGTTGCTCCTTACACATTTAAACAATTAATTTCATTGTAAAATACTTACAAATACTTAACTTATTAAAACAGATATGAAATTAAAATATATACTAAAACAAATGAATATATAAATTAAAAAATATATTACATTTGCTTGATTGTAAGTTATTGTCCAACATTAAAGATCCAAGAAAGGGTGCAATATCAAGTGTTGATGGCTTAAAAACAAATATAAAAAGAAACCCTCTCATATGCACACACCAAAATATCAATGTTGTCATCAATCCAGAAGATATGATTACTTAGAGCATAACACAACACATTTCATAATTACAAGTTTTAATTTCTATTAAAATAAAAAACATGATAAGGATATGACCAATTAATTGATATCGAAATAGATATACAAATCTTGAGAAATAGAAGCCCACTCAAATAAACTGTTGAATAATTATACTATATTAGAGGTTTTGACTTTTGTCATGATAACAATAAAAAAGACAAACCAAAATTACCACTTGCACAGTCTTTTATTATTAAAATCAAGATAAATAAAATTTATCATAATTAATTATTATGATGTATAAGTTACGTCACAATAATTTTTGTACTATATAATTGTTGTATTATAGTTGTTGAATTGTATTCGATGCAATATAACTACCATCATGAATGCTTAAGTTCTCCGCCTCTGTAAAACGTTATTTTTACTCTCTTATGTTTACTATAGTTGTATATTAAAAATTGATGTACTTTCACATAACTTTATTAGAATAACATAACAAAGAAATTACAATAAGAAGTTTAATATCCCTACCAAGGTTCTATTGACACCAATCATTTTTCCATGTAAAAGGAAAAATACAATAGCTTAGATTATTGCCATTATACACATCAAACCTATGCAGTCCTACCCAGTTTCTATTGACTCCAATCATTTTCCATGAAAAGGAAAAAACAATAAATTGGATTAGTCCCATCATACACATCAAACTTATGCTCGGGTATTGATATAAGTATTTAGCCTCTAATAACTAAAATATATTATAAGAAAAAGTTATAATTAATTTAATCATGTAAGTAATTAAGGAAAGTCATATATATAAAATCCATGAATACCTACACAGTCAACCACAGAGCGAAAGAGAAGCAATTTTCTAGAGCTAATGAAGAGCCCATGACATGTCTACTAGAGTTTACATGCAATGATCTCACATAACTGTCACATGGCTAATCATATTGAAAAAGGTTTACTTACAATTAACCAGATTTTAAACTTTGTCCCTTAGTAAAATGTGAGTACCATTGCTCTACTTATTCTATTTAATGTTCCCATTAATTTTGTCTTTCTAACCATGCTTCTTATACTCAGTTTTTCTAATCTATGATGATTGATTAAACATAAAGATCAATAATTGTGATTATGATCATGATCAACATCAAATTATCATCAATTTATTTGATAATGCATATTAAGATTCAAGTATTATACCTAATAGAAATACCAAGAATGAAGGTAATGGCTAGAATGAGATTGAACAAGGTGGAAGTAAATATTACAGATGTTAAAACCAAACCATCTTCAACCGAATTTCGCCATAAAGATCCCCTACAAATCAAGTACAAATATTATTCAATTACCAAATTCCTTATACTATGTAAAGAAATTAATAAACACTATATTTATTTGCTTACCATAAAGAAAAACTAGAAGGAGTATGTTTAAATTTATGTTTCCTATGTTAATCCCTGTAAATCAAATATATTATAATAAATATTAATTACTTAGAATAATCTTAAAAATAAAATAAATATCAAAATCAAAAGTGAAGAACCTTGTAAGAAAGAGAGCAAGAGAAAGCATAACAATTTTAGTGAAATTGAATATGTTATAGAATATATGGCTTTTTTTAACATGGATTTATATTTTAAGATATTTTCTAATTTATATCTTGTTAGTAATTTTCTTGTTTTAAGTATAACCCTATAAAATTTACTTATTTAAAGTAAAATTTGACTTGTATAAGAAAATGAAATATTGTTCCTAAAAAAAAAAAATTATTATTCACTATATATAAAAATGTTGAAATGATTTATAAAATAATAAATTATATTTTTTTATAATATAATATACGATAATAGATAAAATCTAAGAGGAGGGACACTATTGAGATTAAGAATAAATCACTGAAACCTAAAAGTAGATATGATCTATTGAGATTTAATGGAAAAATATCTAGAAGTATACACGGTTTATTAAAATTTGATACAATATGTTAAAGTAGACATAAACTTTCTTGAGATGAAGTATTAGAATTAAAAGTAGATTGATTCTATAAGAGAAATAATGAAATCAATTGAGATTTAAATGTAACTAGGTTTATTTACGATTTGAGGTATGAGTTTGGGAGAAAATTTATTGAAAGTGTAGTTACAACAATTTTCTTAAAATTTTCTCTTGTCGTGTTTGGTGGCTCTGTTTTTTTTTTTTTTTTTTTGACATAGAATTTTTTTACATAAATATTTTATATAATTAATATTATTTTATTTTATTTTTAATTATTACTTGATATATTTATCCTAAAAGATCTTGGGCAAAACTTAAAATTTTTAACATCTGAATGTAACCATAATTCTAAAATTTGTCCTATCATTAACAAGAAGTTTATAAAAGATAATTACACAAGCAAATGCTATTTGAACTACCACCATCATCAACCCAAACTTCAAACCATATATTGAATTACATATATATCTCCATACATCATGTGTTAGAGTTAAAAACTATAATTTGTTCTCTTGAAACATCATTGTAATAATCTTTTCTTTTGATTTTATAAAAATTTATATATCTATAATGTCGAACACACACACACACACACACACACACACACACACACACACACACACACACACACACACGCACACACATATGTAAAAGCTGTTATTTATAAAAATATATAATTTATATATTAGATACGAGATGTTAATATAAAAATATTTAAATTATAAAGAATATATTATTTACGGTTATTTATTAAAAAAATATTTCATAATATAAAATTATAATTTTTTTATTTTAAGTAAATAATTTATTTTGATCATTAAAATAAAGACTTTAAATAAAAAAGTTAGGATATATTTGTCATACATTAAACTAAACTATTGTGAAATAAAATTTATTAAATAAATATCATTGATCTTAAATTATATAAACTTTAATAAGCTTGAATAATCTTAATTCTATTTCAATAATGAATTTGTATTTATATATTATATCTTTTAAATTATTATTGAGTGAGACCTCGGCCTACAATATGGACAAAACTTCAATAACTTGTAGATATGATTTCATGAATTATATCAATATATACTTTCAAGATAAAATATGTCAACACTTCTAATTTTTTTCTTCTTCCTTTTTTATTTACATAGTTGATATTTTCAAAATATAAAATTTGCAACTATAATTTTAAACACTATCGAAATGGTTTTCAATTGCAACTACTCCACCTCAACATCAATATACATGTTTGATAATCTAATGTAATCAATCAACTTAAGAACTTATACGTAATTTTTTTTTTTTTGGTATTTTCACAAAAGACAAAATACAACTGAAAACTTTCAACTTACTGCAACTATCTTATCTTCAATTTCATTTAGAACTTAAAAAGTAACCTAGTAGATATTTATATTTAATAAAATTTTAAAAAATATATTAACCAATAAACAACATATAATTTTTTTAATTCTAATAAAAATTAACAAATAATATTCAAGAGATTTCAAAATAAAATTTTATATACGATGTTACAATATCATAAATAAATTTTATTTAATTAATTTTACAAGTACTTCAAGGGCATTGTTCTCGATGACCATCGCCTACCTAATTTTCTATTTACGAACTTTCATTGTGGGATAGAAATCATGCTCATATTACCTAATTTTTTATTTACATACTTTTACCATGGAACAAAAATCAAGTCCATGTCATTAATCTTAACTAATTACAACCATTTTAAATCCATATTTAATAAATTATTCAATTAATGAAAACAATAATATTATAAATTTTCTATCAAAATTACAAAAAATGTAATATCATTCATTTCAAATAAGCATTTTAAATATTTTATGTTAAAATATAACACATTTATTTAAAATCTTATCGTTAAATTTACGCAATTAAAACTTACATATAGAACATATTTCAATTTGGCTTAACAAACATTTAATAGATCAACATGTATACATTAAGAAAATTCATTTGCATGCGCTAAAATTTTAAAGAAAACAAACACCCTACTTTTTTTTTAAGTTTTTTAAAATTAAAATTATTTCAATTGTATATAAACACTTACCTTAATACACAACAAGTAATAATTAAATTTTTGCCAATTTATCTACTATTCTAGAATTACTTCCTAATATTAAAAATGCAATATGAATACTAATTCAAACATTTGCAAAATCTAAATTATTAAGCATAAATATCTATCCTAGAATTACATCCATAAATAAAAATTCTAACGCTTAAATTGCTATAACAATTAATATGTAGTTAACTCTAAAATCAATTTATAAAATTTAAAAAATAAAATTAACGTAATGTCTCCATTTACTCCTGGTTTATTTTTGCTTTCTATTTTTTCTAAATTAAATTATGATTTTTTTTATTAAATTATATTTTTTTAATGCAAAATCAACAAATGAAAGTAAACTTCTGATTTTATTAAGTCAAAGCCAAATTAGAAGCAAGTGTCCTCATTTTTGACTTGCTTCCTTTATATGCTTGCGATGCTTACTAAAGTCCTTAAACAAGTAATCCCAGTTGCAATTTCCCTCAAGCCATATCAATTACCAATTGTACTTGTTCATTACGATCTTTCCGCTTTAACTACTACTACTACTACTACTAATATACTATTCTAGAATGTATATAAATAACACTTATCTAAACTGTTCATGATATTGATTATTTAAATCTATTACTGCATATTATTCAAAAAATTATTTTTGGATGATAATATTTATTTGTAAATTTATTTAGAGCAATTTAGTGAGATTAGATATATATGTAATTCAATTGGTATGACATTTATTATAAACATGATTTAATTATAAATATTAATAGATGATCAATGAAATAGATCTTGAAGGATTGGGATACTTATAATATGCATTTAAATCAAAATTGAATTCATTTGTGCATTTCTATAAGCACATGGAATCGCAATTATACATATATCACATATATGCATGAAAAATAACCATTGACGAGTTTTGTTCACTTATATGTTGACGGGTGATGAAAATATCTTCAATTATGTGAAAAAAACCACAATGTACTCCACCAAAATGCAAGAAGAAGTGGATTGGCTAAACACCTTAGAAGAGAAAGCTTTTTGATTTCAAAAATCAAGTTTAATTTGGTAAAGTTGCCATTATTTATACTTAAAAATATTCATGCCTTTCGATTTTTACCTTTACTTCTTTAATAAAGGTGTAAAGGTGGCATAAAAAAAATGGTAATTATCCAATAATTTTTATTTTATACATTTAAGTCTTTATACTTAAATGAAATATTTTACTTAATATTTTAAGTAAATATAATTAAGCACAAATTTATTAGTTTATGTGTAATTATCAAATAACCACACAATTGTATATAAATGTAAGCAAATCAGTACATATATGCAGTGAAAAATATACAAAAATAAACTATTTGCTTTCTTAAATCCATGCGATAAATTCTACTATTGTCATATATATATATATATATATATATAAAGTTCAATGCAGTAAATATGTACATACCTTTAATTAAGCAATTTTACCAAATCACGAATACAGATCCATTGTCTCTACATTTTTATGGTATCTATACAATTGAGAATATAACTTAGAATATTAACTCCTATTATTTGAGTATGTGATGTTTCGTGCATTTTTTTTTCTTAAAAGTAAGAACATAAAAATAAACTCTAAGCAAACCTCTAACACACAATGATTACATATTTATAATACTATTTTATATTTTTAATTTAAACTTAAACTATTTAAATAAATTTTCTTGTAAAATTTAATTTATTTAATAAAGTAAGCACTAATAAAAATTAGTCCAATCTTTACATAACGAGTTTAGTCAAAATAAATACTCAAATAACTCAATGAATTTTAGACACATTTAGGATTCTCCATATATATATATATATATATATTATTTTCGATCTCAATTTGTGACTCAATAAATTTTCATAATGCTGACAGTAACACTAAATCTAATTTTAGTATTATAAATAATGAGTGGTATTTAGTAACACATCATAATTACCTAAACGATAAGAATTTAGTAGTTTAACATTACTTTATCTGTGACCAATGTTACTATGTAATTCAATAATTTTTTTCAAATATCTTAATTGAATATGAGAAATAGAATGTATGATTCTCGTACTGTTCAATTTTATATTACTTTGATATCCTAAATAAACTTATTTTATCAAATAAAATTAATATCACATATTAACTTGTGAGTTTTCAAAGTCACAAGTTTGAAAAATTATTTAAACATAATCATAAGGTTTTAAAGTCTCATTCAATCAAAAGATATAAGATATCACTTACATTATATATGAGAAACAAATTTTATCTTGATCATATACATCATTCTACACA
Organism: Khaya senegalensis; assembly: GCA_032402905.1. Lineage (NCBI taxonomy): Eukaryota > Viridiplantae > Streptophyta > Magnoliopsida > Sapindales > Meliaceae > Khaya > Khaya senegalensis. The sequence continues at coordinate 1,829,906 of CP135546.1, read as the reverse complement.
AGTTATGATAAATCTGACTATTTCTTTTATAATCTACCTTATTACAAACAATATTTAAAAATATCAAAATATGTCATTCTTTATGTTGGAAATTATAGGGATTTCAAGTTCAACGATCACATACACTATTGTTACTATAAGAATTATTTATAATACGTATATAATAATTCATGTAGCATTCTTATTATAGGTGGGTCCAATATATTAGTTTACTAACTTGTACTCATGTATTGACTTGATATCTTATATTATGACACATATATTTTATTATCAGTCGCTATACGTACTAGTTTTTATACATTAGTGTTACTTTATTTACAATAATACTTGATTAAGAATATTTAAAAATAGTATTCAACTAATTAAACTTACTATTTTAAAAGCATTATTACATTTATTAAACATAAAAATATGTAATGAAATAATCAAATAATATATATATTATAATACAAATATATCAAATATCCAAAATACTATTAGATTTAAGGTATATACTAATAATAAGTCCTTTAATAATCCATATTATCTAGTTGATCATTTAATTTATATTAAATTCATTTCAATACCAATCTAAAAAAAAATCTTAAAACACTTTATAAAATTCATAAATATATATATAGATATATAACACATATATTTATTTCAACTTAAATATTATTTCAAAGTTGCTAACTTTTTTATTAATAATATCATCTCTTCTAAATACTTCTCACTATTTTTAGTTATTGGTGTGACAATATAAATTCATTGTAAAATAGTTATGAATTTATTTCAAACATTTTGAGTTTCGAACAATTTAAAAATTCAACGACTATGTTTAATATCTAATAATGTGCCATAACCCCTAATCTACAATAAAATCATATTTCATCAATTCTCATCTCAATTATATATATCATGTGAGTAAAATCTTTCTATTATTCAATTCTAATCAAATAATGATCCATAGTATGTCAAAACTTTATACTAATATAAATACAAATCATCGATTAATATGCACTAAACTTATTACAACGAACTATGTTGTGTGACTTTTCATTATTGTTATTAGAGATTTACTGTTTTAGTCATTTATCAATGTTCATTTAGAAATTCGAATCCAAATTGAATCAGTGGTAACTCTAATTTTATACATCAAACCAACAAATCCTATTGTGACTATTATTTGTTTTAAATATAAATAACACATGACCAAACCGACTTTATTATACAAGATATAATTAATTTTGTACTTATATACTATATGAACCATGTGTATCTACATCAAATTTGACTATAATATCTTAGGTCAAAGGATAATATTGCACACTAATACAATTATACGATAAATTATTAAATACATGCAATAGCACGTGATTTATCATTTGTGTAATAATATTTAAAAAGATAATTTTTTTAATTATTTAATCTATACTAATATCCTAATAACATGATTATCACATTATTTGTACTAATATTATCTTATGATATTCATCGGAAACATTCAGTATATGTATTATGTTATATCGTTACTCATTTGATATCACTTTTGCAAGAAACAACATTAATAATTTTATTTAATCGTTAAATAAATTATTAAAATAATTTATAAATATACTTTATTTATATATAAAACTAAATAAAAGAAACAGTATATATTTGCAAAATAAAGAACTCTTTCTTTTATTAATATACAATATACATATAAGATAAAATGTCCCAAAAACCGACAATACGAATAGTTTATAAGACATATCCTAATAGATCTATCGTCAAATTCAAATTTAATTTAAAAGAGTTTTAATTAAAATAGGATTTTATTATATATACATACATGATTTTTCTAGAGTACAACTTAGAGAATTTAGTGGAATAGTATACAAATAACTTAGAAGATTAGATAATTATGAAATGATTGGGTGTGAGCTATCTAAATAGGAGTAAGGAAACTCATGGGTTTGAAATCACTTTTCTAGTTCAAGTCTAATTTATATAATAGATTTAGAAATAATAATAAATCGGGTTTGGATTATCTACTTCTAAACCTATACCTACATTTGTTACAAAAATTCAATACTCAACCAGTACTCACATATGTTACAAATATTATTATTAGAAGAAAATAATATTTAAAATCCTAAACATCTATAGGTACTTGCAACAAATATCTATAGATATTTATTCATAGCCGTACTTATACCAAATTCTCTATGGATTTTTAAACATATTAAACACATCTTATTAGAATTAGGTACTAGTTGATTGACAAATTTGAGGATAATATTGCCATCCCTACCTAGATTAAGTGTTAATCTATAAAGAATGTTAAAAAAGGAAAAATCATATGATATAAGTCTATCTATACAAAAATAGAATATTTTTATAAAAGAACATTCTTATTTACTTACTAATCAGTGAACATGTTTACACATGAGAGCAAAACTTGAGAATATATCAATATAATAGTAAAAAAGACATCAACGTTTTTAGTCTAATATTTTTTTTCTATACATAAAATAAAGAAAATTTTCTTCATTGCACATTGTATTAGAACATTTAAATTATTTTTAAAATTTGAATATTCCAACATCATGATCGTCATCATCTTTTTTTCTTCCTTTTAGTGTATGTTTGAAATCAAAAAAATAAACAGCGATCAAGAAAGAGAATTGATATTACCACTGTCTACCAAGGAAGAAGTCTGCATCATAATAGTAATAATAATAATTTAGTAGGAAGTCGGCATAATAATAATAATAATAATAATAATAATAATAATAATAATAATAAGGGTTGTTTACTTGCCTTCAAATGCATTTTATTACTTTATTTCATATTATCTTGTAATACACCACTATAAATGTTTAGCAAATTTTTAAACGAATTTTTTTTAAAAAAAAAATATTTTTTTAAAAAAAAAACATCGTTAATGTATGAAAATAGTTGTTTAACTTAATTTATAAAAATAATAAATTAATTTCTCAATATCTCATCATATCAATAAGTTGTTTAGTTTAGATGGCAATTAACTTTTCTTTAACTTTTAGTTTTAAAAAAGAATTCAAACACATTTTTTACTCTTTAAAAGAATCTTTTACCGTAAATATGTAAAATTACATAAGAAAGATTTTATGTAAAAGGTACATTGATACCTTAACTTTCCTATTCTTGATATTAAATTACATAATTCTCTTTTAACTTCTTAATAAAATAAAATAAAAAATTATAGACCAACTTTCTAGATCTTTTGCAACTTCAATAAAGACAAGAAACAATACATATATGTATGTATGTATGTATGTATGAATATAATTTTTTTTCACATCCAAAAAGTTTACACACTATGAATCTCAACTATTAATCATTTTAAACACAAAATTCATAAAAATTTAATAATTTTCATGCACTATAATTTAACTCTTTAAATATCGAATAAGAAATTTTATCATATATCTTCTTTGAAATTTATAATAATTTTATTTTAAAATAAATTTTATAAAAAAATATATTTACCTTCATTCTAACTTTAAGTTGACTAACTAAAAATAAATATACTCTTAATTTATTTATTCTCTATAAGTCAAATCACATACTTAACCTTATTTAATTTTCAAAAATTGCTAGATCTATTTTATAAAATGAACAAAATAATATTTATCTAAAAAAATTTAATTACATATATATGCATATTAATTCTCTAACAAATTAATTTAAAATTTTTATAATAAACAAATTAAAAATTAAATAAGGATGAGTAAATTAGAATTTTAAAGAATAAACAAATCAAAAATATACTTTTGTTTAGTTAGTTGTTTATGATTTAAAAGTGAATTAAATACATTTTACTATAAAATTTATCACAAAATAAAATTACTATAAACTTTAGGGAGAGATATTTGATACAATTCTATTTAAATCATTAATATTCTCGTAAATGAATTCAACTGTTGAGAATTATAAATTCAACCTCTAAGTATAGTTATTAATTTCATTGTATTAAATAAAATTTTAACAAGATTTGTATTTTTTTGTGGATTTGAAATATATATGTAGAATGACATCTAATGTAAGTTCTATATTACATCAAAATATGTCTTTTTCTTAAATAAAAGGAAAAAAAAATATTTTTCTACTTGTTCAATGGATTTAAAGGATATGAGTTAAAAAAAAAAAAAGGTTTGATCAAAAGACTAAAGTGACACCAATTAAAATAGTGAGGAATAAAGTAAAATATTATGAAATGTTAAGGATGCATGTGATAAATAGAGAAATTAGTTCAGTGATATTCTTAAAAGATTAAGGATTAAAATGAAATATCGTTGATATATCCCTTATGATTATTTAGAGAGAGTGTGTGTGTGTGTGTGTCATGATATTATTGATTAATATATTTTATATTATTTTATTATTATATATAAATAATTTCATATCCCATGCCATAAATCTAAGCATGTAACAACTGTCACACAACTATGAGAATTACTTTCTACTGATAATTCATACGAATATGTAAGGTCTATAGTATTATATATGCATAAGACCACATATTATATATAATATTTACAACCAAAATAGTTCAGATAATCCAATAGTATTTACAAATATTTTGGATTCCTTTCACAATATTTTTATACATAATCACAGAAAATATTATATACCTAATAATTTTTCAATATAATATTCGCTACCAGCTAATTATTCAAAATAGGAACCATGACCTTTTCAGAATTACCTTATTTGAAAATATTTTAAAAGTGAAAACAAAACATTAAGTAATATTTAGTAAATAAATGGATGGTGTTAAACTAAAATTTTAATATTGGAGAAAGAGTATCATATATAAAAAATATATTTTATAAAATTAAATTAATCATTTAAAATCAACAACTCATAGAAAACATTTTCACATATACTTCTATGGATGTTTCAATCAAGTCTAAATTTGTTCGAAAACTATCTCCCAAAATATCTACCACTAACCCTCTAATTGACATCTCAAGACCCATTAATAAAAATTTTTACATATTTATATAATACAATCATTGAATCCACTCATTAATTTTAGCTCGAATACGGAGTGTAGTGTCAGGTATTTTGCTATTCGGTGCCCACTCCTTTATCTACTCGTAAGCAATAAAGAGAAAATAACTATTCACATACTCTATCTCTAGTAAAGGAGAAAAACGTATATATCAACATATTATATATCAATATTTGGACATAGACACACCTGCAATCGAACACTTATACCAAGTCATAAATCACAAAATTAGAAACATAATTTCACATTATTTTAATCAATACATACATCTATAGGTAATATACACAATTTTCAATTATAGTTTCTTATAAATCTACTTTTACTCCAATATTTTAAATCCATATTCATAAAGAAATTCTTAAATTCAAATTCATAAAATAATCAAATATTTAAATTTACTTTATTACAAGCTATTGAAAATAAATTTATATTCATAAAACATTTAATTCATGTCACTGAAAAATATTTAAAAATACATTCAACTACTCACTGTTTATGAGAGAGTCAACATTTCCAAATCTAGTCCTCTCGCTGTGTAGGATTTCTTACTATTGCATCATTACTTAGATAAAATATACTCATATATAAACTTATTAACATACTATATTTATTCAAACTAATGCAATCATGATATGGCATATAATGCATATATTTCTTAGTTGACATTTATCAAGGCATCTAGCCATGATTCTATTCAATATGTCAAGATTATTTTATATTCACATCATTCATTTTTCAACTTTATTATATCGATTCTTATCTAAATAACTTACTACACGTCCAAATTTATATCAAGTTTTTGACACTAATGTAATATAAAATTTACCCCATAAACAATTAAATTTTTTACAAGAAAATTTTATATTGACATAATATTTTAATGCCCTTTTTTTCGTTATTACACTTAAAATTTTTAATTCAAGAAAATATTCTTATCAAATACATCATATGAACTCAAAAATTTAATATTGTTCTACACTAATTTTTTTTTCAATTATTCTCCAATAATTTTAATCCTTTTAAAAATTCTATATGGTATCACCCATATCATCATCATCATTCCACCTTCTCACCACCTCATATTCATATGCATACCCTATTTAATTCATTTTTTAACACATATTCACAACCCATCCCATTTCACTATAAAATCAAACTAAATACATATATATATATATATGTGTGTGTGTGTGCACACAATTATAACACCAAAAAGTTTAAATCTTTGTTATCCAAACTTAAATTAACAATATATATGTATATATAACCATATAAACTTAACATAAATCAAGTATAATTTTACTTTCATATAACCCCAAATTTCTTCATAAACATAATTCAAATTCAAACACACCACACACACACACACACATGCATAAATTTTAGTTTCTAGGGTTTCTTAATATCTATCCCTAATTCATACTTTCTAAATATCCTTACCATAATTCTCAACTTAAAATAAAATTTATAAAACTAACTAAAATTTTTCTAAGTTCAAGTATGGCCTCTTGAAATATTCTCTTTAAATTCCTCCTTAATTAAATCTTGGGTGAAAAACCAAGAAAATTCTTGGTGTTGGCTTCTTTTTCTTGATTTTTCTAGGCTAAGAAATCTTTCAATCATTTGTGGGAAGAAAAAATTTTTGTTGTGCAAGAATGAAAGTGGCAGCCAAGGATGGAAGAAAGAGAAGAAATGGTAAATTTGGTAGATAAATGGAGAGAAGTGTAGAATTGTGTAGAAAAATGTGGATATTTTGAACTTAGGCCTAATAATTTGAATTAAAAAAATAAATAATAAGGTCCATCACTCTTCTACTATTTTAACCCGTTACTATTTTATTATTTTGGTCCATATCAATTTAACATATACTTATCCAAAGAAAAATTTAAATTTTAAAAAATAACCCTAATGACTAATTTATTCACTCTTTACAAAAATATTCTTGTAAAAATTATATTATTACCTTTCTAAAATTTTAACAATTATACAACATAAAATATAATTTAAAATCATAAAATTTAGTACTTAGATATATTTAAAAAATTATTATTTATCCTATGCCTTAATTCTATATCAACTAAATATGCATATACTTGATATAATATTTTTATATACATAAAATACTATAACGTTCATAAACTATATGTAATATATCTAAAAAAAGTTTTAAAAATCAAATATGAGTTCTACAAATAGAAGTAATAATATCTTTAGAATAATGTGTTCAATTAGTAGAACATTATTCTTAAATGTTTCTAGTCAAATATTACTATAAACAGAACAATAATAATGTATAAAAAATAATATGTGTAATGACTAATAACAATATGTTATATGTCATAATATGGAATATCAAGTCAATATATAGATACGAGTTTGTAAACTAATGTACTAAACTGACCCGTCATAAAAACGCTACATGAATTGTTATATAAATAATATAAACAATTGTTATAGTAACAATGATGTATGTGATTTTTAAATTTGAAATCACCATAAATTCCAATATTAAAAGTGACATATTTTCAAATATCATCAGTAATATGATAGATTTAAAAAAAAAAATAGTTAGATATGTCAAAATCTATGTAAAAAAATGTATATAATTAAGATAGAATTTGATTCTTCTATATAATAAGAGCGATTTTTTGAACTTTTTAATTAAGTAAAACTATGAAAATATATGATCATACTCTAAAAAATTAATATGTAATATTGATCTTATTTTTTAATAATTTATTCAAGATGTCAAAGAAATGTGAAAATTAAACTATACGAGAATGATACGTTTTATAACTCGTGTTTAATTAAGATATTTAGGATAAATAAATTAAATTATACGATAATATTGGTCATAGATAAAGTGATGTTAAACTATTGATATTCTCATCACTTGAATAATTATAATGTATTATTAGACATTACTTATTACTTATGACAGTAAAATTAGATTTTAGTATTATTGTTAAAGTTATAAAAACTCATTAAGTTGCACATTAAGATTGAAAATAATGGGAGCGTAAATTCATAAGATAACAATAATAGAAAATCTTATATTCGATTAGAACTCCTTGTGCTATTTGAGTATTGGTTTTAGTTTGATTCATTATGTAAAGTTAGTCTAAATTTATTAGTATATATCTTATTAAATAGATTGGGTTTAAAAAGAATGTCCAAACCCAATGAATTTATTTTAAATGAAAACTCTAAAATAACAATATATATATATATATATATATGATTTGTGAATTTTTTTTTTTTGTTTTTTTTTTAAAAAAAAAGAAAAAAAAAAAAAAAAAGAGCCAACATATATAAAAAAAATTGCAGTAGTTAGCATTTTAATTCCTTTCGATTGTGCTGATATTGTAAAGACACAGAGATACTAAAATTGAATTTGTATTCGTAGTTTGATAAATCAATTAACACATAAAAGGATAAAATTTGATTTTTATCTCTATATGTATAATGTTGGTGTTTTATTGTATAGATCCAATTAAGCAACTACATATATATATATATATATATATTTGCTTTATGTATATTCTGACTTGCTTTCAAATATTCCCATAAAAAGTTTTGAATGAAGATAAAAACACAACTCCACCACTGGAAAATGGAGTTTAGTGTTATAAATGGCATTTCAAAAAGGTTTTAAAGGAAAGGTCCAGAGTTTGGGAAAAACAATAAATGAGTAAATATTTCAATAATTTATAATGATTTAATTATGGATAATAAAGAGATAATTAATGCCTGGAATTTATTTATTACCCAAGGCTAAAGTGTCTTTATTAATGTTTTATTAAAATGCACGGACCTGTACATCAGTTTCCTTTTAAAATTATTAGATATATAAAATCTGGGAAAATGATATATACCCCTTTGTAAAATGTAAATGACATTTTTCTCTCTTATTTTGAAAAACTAACATCTGTACCCCATCTGTCATATTTATTCGTTAAAAAAAGTGATTTGATTGAATTTGACTTGGTAACAACCAATATACTTCCAAGTAAATGGGATCTGATTCTTATTTTACGTTTATTAAATTATGTATGAATGTTATTCTTTTTATCTTCTTTTGCAAAATTTACATAATTAATATGATATAAATATTTGGTGCAACAATAAACAATATTTGTATTAATATCATTATTTTTTATTGAAAGTAATTCGGTAATAATTAATATTAATTTATTAATTTTATACACACACACATATATATATATATGTATGTATGTATGTATGTATTCCTTTTGAAAGAATGGTTGTCTGTGTTGGCCATGCTTGACCACCTGTCAACTACTCAAAGGCCAGGCAATTCTAAGCTAATAGGGATGGTAGTAAATTGAATTTGAATGAATATTTTTAAGCTTGAATTCACATCTAGTAAAAAATTTTAATATCAAATTCACATAAAACTTGTAATGTGTTTTATATTTTATTATTAAATTTGCTTAAATAAATATTTAATATTTATCAAATTCATACATATATTTACGAATTTTTTATATTGTTAATTATACTTATATTATTATTAAATATTAAATTTAAACTTATAAATTATCTATTAAAAATTATAAATTTTTGGTATTAATTTAAAATAAAATATATCACTCACTTAAAATACTAATTACATTCAACATAAAATAAAATTTATTATAACCATTTAAAAAAATAAATAATTATTGTTCAAATTCATATATAAAATTATCAAAAATTCAAATTATAAATTATGAATTCATAAGCCCAAAATAATAGTTACTAAGTTCATAATTTTTATTTCATTCAGTCGTAGTTAATACCAACTTAATATGATTTCTATAGTAATGAATAAAAATATATAAATTAATAAAAAATAAATCTTACAAATAACAAAAAAATTAATGTGCCTCATCAATAACATCTTCTTCATTTGAATACGTGTTAACTTTTATTGAAATACTTAAAACTAATTATTAAAAAATTAATTAAAAATAATAATATTATTAAAAAATTAAAAATTTTAAAAATTAAATATCGACAAGTATCGTTACATATACTTGTAAATATCTATTTGTACACATATTTATTCTAAATTTGCTACAAATCTTAATTTTTTTTGCTCAAATCTATTACAAATCTATTAAGAAGCATACCGAACCTATTTCATAAGAGTTAATAAATTTACGAATTTATAAATAAAATTACTAACCCTACTAACAAGAGCCCTCATGCCCATTGCACAGTGTTGTGTCATCTTGCCATGGCAGTGCAGTGGATCTAGGATTTTTAGAGTTTTTTTTGTTGTTTTATTATTTATATTTTAAGATATAATTATAATTACTTTTATATAAAATTACTGAATTACTTTAATTCTTAAACTTCTTAATTGGCAAATATGAGGGAAGGGGATGGATGTCAGCTTCTTAAAATAGGAAGAAAAAAGTCATTTGCTGCAAACTTTAGGGATATAATTGTCATTTAATTTTATAAAGTAACAAATTTTCTAGGTAAAGTGACATAGGGGGGGTTGTAATTTTAGGATGTTGCTAAACATTTCCGCCCAACAAATTGACTTGTCAATCCTAACTACACAAGGAAAAGTAACTTGTCCAATAAGAAAAATGGCTAAAACATCAATTTTTGTTTGTTGTTTTTTTTTTTTATTATTATTATTATTATTATTATTATTTAATGCTTCTCTGAAGCGAAAACGGATTGTAAACCGACCTAAGCATCCTCTTCATGCAAATTTCATCTCCCTCAGACGGAGCTCCCTATAAAAAAGCCTATTTTCTCTCCCCGTTTTCGTAGTCATGGCTAAACTTTTATCTGCAAACGAAAAAAGAAGAAGAAGAAGAAGAAATCTGATGGGTTTCTCAGAGATGGAAATAGAAGCTGCCGCTTGGCAGCTAATACAACTCCGCAAAGGCGACGACGAAATTCACCAGAATACTGGAGTAACAGCAATCAATAACCAACGACAAGATGATCAGGTAAACACGGATGAAGAGGAAGACGACGATTATTACAAGCCAAGTGAGGAAGTATTGTCGACGGGGATTGATGATGATGATGATGATGAAGAAAAAGACCGGCAATTGATAAAGTGGAGGAAACGAAAGTTCCATACGGTTGATTATATTTATTGTTTAACAAAGCCAGTGCCAGTGGTGGCTTCCAATGCTAAGATGAAGAAGAAGAAGAAGAAGAAGAAGAAGAGATTCGTGTAGCTGAAGAAACATGTAAGTTTAGTTGCGCGTAGATAAATTAATGGAAATTGTAAAGCTTTTATGTAATTTGACTGCTGGTTCTTTTTATTTTGGAAGTATAAGCCAATTTATCCGATCCGCAGTTAATTTTGGTTGCTGAAGATGTTTTCCAGCACTTATTTCCTGTAATCTAAATATGTGTTTGTCTCTTACTCGACGGGAGTATGTATTCTCGCCGTGTATTTTAACCCTTGATGCAAGTGTAAAGAATCACACTCTTCTCTATAATTTTTTTTTTTCTTGTATTATTGATGAAAATTCGAGATTTATACCCACCAAGAACACAAGTCAAGTGGGTGAAACGTGTTTTTAATTTGGGATTTGTATTATTGATGAAAATTCGAGATTTAGACCTCAGAAACTCGCAGTTAGGCTTTTGATTATGAAATAAGGTTAAGGCAATTCAGCAAAAAAAAAAAAAAAAAAAAAAAAAAAAAAAAAAGCTCAATAAACTTCATTTACCAAGAATTAGATCAGTTTATCTCACAACAGAAATAAGAAAGATTCTCTCTATTGTAAGCTCTGTAACATCAAAAACTCTCCCAAGCCATCACAAAAGCTATCTCATAGACATACAGATATATCTTTAGTTAGGTTACTCGTATATATATATATAGGTAGGTTAAGTTATAAATTTGTAATACCGGTTGAGCCACCTAGCTTGACGAACCAAAAGGTGGCACTCTGCTGGCGCATGGACACTGTTCTCCAACCATGAACTGTCGCTCGAGCCATTAGCGATTGCTACGTTAGTGCCCAGATTCTAAAATCCGTCACCGTGCCCCGCTTGAGCCATAAGTCAGCGACAAGTTGGCGGTCAGGTTCTTAATTTCTATTTGTCCATTCGGCGCTCGAGCCATCAACAAGCACCGTCTTGGAATGCAGTAGTCCCTATTAAGCTCTCTATCAAACTGTAACACTGTTTTGGATATGAAATGAGTCAATGCAAAGTAGGTCCTAACAATTGAGAAAAAAAAAAAATCTCCTGATAAATGTATTATGTATGATTAATATTTATTTTATTATTATGTTAAAATATTTTTATTGATTACTGATTACAAGTTTGTATTTAATATTTTCAAAACTTATCAAATAAGAGTCATGTTTCACGATTTAATTCTAATAAATAACTTTACGGAATTTAAATTTGGTACGCTTGCTTTATTTAGTTGGCTTGGATAATTCAACCCCTTTTTTTTATATTTGATGCAATTGTTTTAGCAAAGATTATTTAAACTATTAAATAATACAATATATTATTAAAATCATCCCCCGTATACTTTGTCACGCACAAGACTCGGTAGTACTTTCCCTTGCACAACACTGAATGTGTAGTTTTCTTGGTCTTCCCTCTTCCCTTTTGTGCTCTTTTGCATGAAGACAAATTCTTTCTCTTTAGGGGGAAACTTGGTCGTACCTTTTCTGCGAGTTTTAGAATGACTAACATTACTCCTCAATATCCAATATTTTAAAATGGCGATTAATTTTTTTTTATTTTTATTCTATATAATAAATTCAAAAACATCTTAATAATTTGAAAAATGCCCTCCACACGTATTCTTAAACATTGAAAATTCAGAAATGGGAAATAGAGTAAGAAGGCAGACCAAACATGGAATAAAATCATAAAATTACTATTAAAAATACTTGCTGAAGACCAGAGTTCTAAATATCTTCAAAGCATTTTACTCTCTTCTACTTTGATCCAAAATCAAAAGCAGATTTCTGAAGAGACTATTCAACCCTTTTAAAAGTTGAATTAATATTCAAGGTGGAACACATATTCCGTCAAGCTCTGCAATTTGCTGGGATCTAGTTTCTGCTCGGTAACGATAGCCTGCTTCTTCACACTCAGCATTCGAGAAGCGGGATCCAGAATCCAACCTTGCCGTTGTGCATCTGCATGTAAACCAGAAGGGAAATAGTCATACTATGGACAGGCAGTGTGGATAGGCAAATCAAGTCAATCATCCACACAAAAGCCAAGTTCATTCATCGCCCAAGCAAATTTGCCAAGTCACTGTTTATGGAAGCAAATGGTCTCATCTTTCCTTAGGTCCTTGTACACTTTTTCCTAAAACAAAAAAAAAAAAAAATGCCAAAACAAACTGAACAGATTTAGATTGAATGAACAGTAGCAATACATATAAGACCATGCCATCTTACCATGCAGGCCTGAAGACATTATGCATACTTTGCCTAGTTGCTTAGCCATGACTTTACATGCAATGTCCAAGGATTCAACTCCTACGGTTCACATTTGAGTGAAACATTGGAAAACTTTTTGGCTTGGTTGACTAGATGTTTTCATGTAATGCTAGAATTTCCTTTCACTAGGACTCTGATTTCTTGTTTTTTATACATTCATGTATTAATCTAAGACAACTAAGGATATGTTTGCAATTGTGGTCTTATAACTTTAAATCAACAGTTACCGTGAGTGGATAGATTGAAAACATTAGCTGCAAAGTAAAAGTTAGTGTATATCATACACTAACAAATATGCCTTTGTAAAACACTCAAGCTACTGTGGTTTCAAAGTTAAACAAAAGCACATTTATTATAAACATACCCAAGTCTCCAAATCACAGTAAAGAAATGATCTAGGATGTTCTCACTTTTCATATCTTGCTAACACGAAGTTTCAGAGGCGTGAAACATGATCTGCAATATTAGTCATTCTCCCATTCAATATTATGGTCATCTTGTAGTATCTAGCATAGTTTTATCAATTTAAAATTTCTGGTTGTGCAGCAAACCGAGGAAAGTTTTCTTTTTTGCCTGGAAAAAGCACCACTAGCTCACACTTTGCACAAGAAGCATTTAAAAAAAAAAAAAAAAAAGAGATCACAAGTACTGCTATTATTGTGCAAGTCAAGCAAGCAGTTGCAGAATCTTACAATGTGTGGCATCATCTTCATTCATTCCCAGAAAGAGAGCCGTGTCCTGGATGCTAAGTATCGAATAAGAAGACAGCAACAGCTGAAACATCCTCTTAGTGTAAAGCTCTGCAAAATTGTCAAGTCTAATTTAAAAAATAGATGGTTCTACACATCTTAACTAAGCATCTGATAAGGCAATAAACTTCATATATCAGGAAACAATCAGAAGGTTGTTACATTCAGAAATAGACAAAAATAAAAAAAAATTGTTATCATTTTACAGGAAAGACAACCTTTCCCTCCTTATACCATCTGCATTCAAAAGATATGTTCAGATGCAGTAATCAATTCCACAAAGTTGTACTATGTTCATATTGCAGGGTGTGTAGTCCAGTAAATTGATCAAACACTACATGTCTATTTCATGTTGTTTTATACAGTTGTTTCTTGAAAAGCGAACTTATGAATGAAACTGTATGCAGTAAGCTATTGAAGTTGAAAATTTAAGGTTGTCAACCAAAACCTCCTACGCCCTCACTTCATCAAATGCCCCCTGAACACTTTCTGAATCTGATTCCAAAGAATAAACTCTCTACTAGGTTTTATGCCTTCATAACATTTATAGGTTTTAAATGTTATTAAGGATGGTTAACAATAAAAAATTGACTGCCAAAACTAACCAACACACCAGAAAGACCATCTTTGGTTGCAGTAAGCCAAAACTACTCAATATTATGAAGGCAAACTCTCTACCAGGTTTCACACTTTAATAGTCATACACTCTGGGTTTTACATGGTATTAAGAATTATCAAACAATAAAAAACAATCACCTAAACCACTCAACACTGCAAACGAGCATCTTCAGTTGCAGTGAGAAAATTCAATACTTCAGCAACATTATAAAGGGAAGTTCACATGGATTCACACGGTTTTTGCTTCAACTGTGAAGTTCTGGGAATGAGGCTGAAGCAACTTTTTAAAGAGGAAACAGTTATGCCATTTGAATATTGAAGGTTTCTAGAATCTATGGTGTAAAGAAACCTGGGATTTGTGGATCAAAGTTCAAAGTGAAATGAAAATTAGTTTAAAGAAAAGAAATGTTCACATTCTAGCCTTTGCTGTAGAAGAAAAAAAATTTAAAAGTACAGCAATTGGTCATGGAAGAAAAAAGAAACTGAATAGAACAGGTGGTATGCCTTTCCTCTCATTAGGCTTTACATCGAGTTACGTAGATGGAAAGATAAAGATGATGGCAGTGATGACAAGAGAACTACCTACATAGATTGCCAAGACAAATGTTACAGAAGATAGAGGTAAAGCCAAAAAGGTGAGCTAAAAGCGGTCTGACTCTGTTTCTTGGGGAAGATTTCTAGTAGACACAAGAGAGAAAAGGCTAACTATTCGCCATTTAAGTTGTGCCGATGATAGTAGCTTTCTTTTGCTTTAGCAATCAGACAAAAAGGTTTCCGTTAAAAATCTTGTGAGCAACCTTTGCCAACAGTCTACCAAACTATAATCACCAAAAATTACCCTACCGGTTTTGGGTTTTAAGTCTGAAACAATATCCAATTTTTACACCGAGTTCACTAACATTTTATGTTTTCATTATTACTAATCAATCATGCCCTTAGATTTACTCTTGTAATTATTGCCATTTTTGCCTTCTCCGCAATACAATCCTTATTCCAATTGCTTCAGTTATTATATTGATCAATGACCACCCAATGCCTATCAGTATCAGCAAAGAAAGATCCAAAAACCTGATGACAATGAATTAGCAAATCCTTCAATTAAGACACAATGGATCAATGAATAAAATAAACTCATCATTTTTTACTTGGATAAAGATGAGTTTGTTTAAACAAATACCTACTAAAGTTTTAAAAATAAAAGATATCACCGAAGCATTGACATCCTAGAATTACAAGAAGGAGAGGTTAAAAAGGCCTGCCCTGCAAATTTAGTAATTAGAAATCATACGCAGGTGTACATAAGTTGGTAATTAGTAATTATGTATAACTATCTTGAATAAAGAGATTGCTAGCCTACTAAAATTAGAACTGAGGACTTCATTTTGTATCATATTTAGATGAATCCAAAGCCACACTCAACAATTCAAACAAATATGTCCTTATACTCCTTTACCTAGATATTACTTTAATAGCATTATGATATGTTTAATCAAAACGAGTAAGCATGTTGAAGTCTGGGCTTCCTAAACTTAATCAAAGACTTGAACAAGAACATAAATTGATCTTGATTCCTTAAAAAGAAAGAAATAAATTAAGAAATAAATCTCAAACAAAGCATTCTATAGCATTCTATTAACACTCATGGAGCTAAATAAGTTCTTAAATTTAACAATATCATAAGATAGATTCCATAGACTGTATAAATTAAACTCCCAAAATCTAACACTTAAATACATATACAAATATATATTCACACATATAAAGAAAACAAAAGGGCAAAACATTCAACCAGCATTACATAAACGACATGTACAACCAGCATCATGTATCCATTGTGTAACCTTAATCATTTACCATCTAAAGTAATCAACTTCTTAAACTCTTCAACTCACTATGTTCTATAACTAAACAATAAGTATTAAACATCATTACTAGATAAGATGTGACATAAATAAACTTGCCCAAGAATGCAGCAACGAGAGGTTGGGTTTCTTGACTCCACTCAAAACCACGAATAGCCTCATAAACACCGCCATAGTCCCGTGTCCATAGCCTCTGACCAAGCGTCCATGCTGCAATCACTTCTGGTCTGCTATCTTTGGTCGCAGAAGGGATTGATTTCCAAAGGAACCTTGCACTGTTACTGCAAGACCACTCCAAGAATAAAATTCGACACCACACAACCATCCTATATTTTGAAACAACACTAGGTCCAAAACATATATTCAAAACCATAATTAACTCCAAAATTCCAAATACTTAAAACCACATGAACTCCAAAACAATACTCTGAATTGCATAACGTATATACCAGAACTTGATAATGTCAAACAGAGTTCAACCTCAAACCTCAACTAATCAAAGAACATCTACTCCAACCCTAAACTGCAAAATCACATAACAGAAAAATCCTTCAAACCCACAGGAAATCATTTCAAAACCTTTGAATTGTGGCATAATGGAAAAAAAAAAAAAAAAAAAGGGGCGAAATAAACTACTTACAGTGCTTCCTGCGGTTACACTTTCCATACTGAGAAAAATCTAAATACCCAGAGAATAGAAAGTAATCCAGATTCAAAATTTTCATTTTTCTCCCAGTTTTCTCATAAAGCAAACAGATGCAAGGAGTAAATAATCAATAAGAATACGAAAAAACCAATTGAAAAAAAGTTGACTTACATATCGTCAACATATATGTGACCGAGAAGATGAATCGCGTAGGGCCATTCGTCTTGAAACGCAACGTCCTCTGACGCAACCTGTAAAGAAAGTAAACTAAATTAATATTATTGAACGATTAAAAGCTGAATAGAGAAAGATAACACATACTCTGAGCATTAGTTCGTCGCAGATATCAGCGATCTTTTCATAAGATTTGGACGCCAAGGCGTCAGTTAGGGAAGAGAAATCCATGCCACCTTCTATGCTGTTCTTGCAATGTAGTAGTTTTTTTTCACTTCTTCACTGCAATCATAAATTCATGGCCAACTCAAAATTTCCTAAATGGCCTTAATTTAAAAATTCTTAGCAAGTTAATTTTGGACATATTTATCTTCAACACTCACTCTTAAAATAATATTGAATAATAAATAAATATTAATTAATTTAATAAAAATATTTATAGTTAAGTATTTTAAAAAATGTAATCACCCTCTTTTATCAACTACTATTTTAAATATGAGATAATTTTTAAAAAAAATTTCGAAATTTGACAAAATAATATTTAAGTATAAAATTTTACAAAATTAACAAAAAATATCTCTTAATAATAATTAAAATAATAAAATTATTAAAATATTTTTATATATAATTTTAAATATTAATAATATTTTTCAT
>CP135546.1:1798945-1811540 GCA_032402905.1 Khaya senegalensis | reverse complement strand
TAAAAAAATAAAATTATTTTAATCATTTTATTATTTTTATTTGTTAATTAACAGTTAAAATTAATGATTTGATTATGGAGAAGTACTTTCTTTTAATTTTAAAAAAATATATAAATTTATATGTAATTTCACCGTGTGGTTAGGCAAATATATAAAAATATACCTAATAAATAACATAAATTATTTTTTATATTAACAAATATTAAATAAGACCCTATAATAAGTTTTATACATGTATTATATTAATAAATATATACATGGCCTATAATAACTTTTATTACATGATTTTAATAATAATTTGATGTGCTCTTTTAGTCTATAGTTTATTAAGTGCTATTCAAATAAATACTTTAAATAATTTTATAATTCAATACAATTCAAGTTATACAACACATCTAATGTATCATAAGTATATTTTAAAAATTTTATTATAATTACAACATTAGTTGTTATTTGTTATTTTGTTAGAATTTATTATTATTGTATATCAACTATTAACATATCTAAT
Source organism: Khaya senegalensis (assembly GCA_032402905.1). Taxonomy (NCBI): domain Eukaryota; kingdom Viridiplantae; phylum Streptophyta; class Magnoliopsida; order Sapindales; family Meliaceae; genus Khaya; species Khaya senegalensis. The sequence goes on along the minus strand of CP135546.1, from coordinate 1,811,032 downwards.
TAATCAATGTTTAGATCAATTGTTTATCTTCAATACTCTTACAATGTCAAAGTTAAAAAGGTATAACAAATGATAATACCGTCATAAATATTTATTATTTTAAATTTTTAGTTATGTTAAGTAACTAGTGTGGCACGCATGCACGCACACACACATAACATATATATAATTTTTTATTACCTTGTATGCATTACGAAGTCTAATGAATTGAAATAACGTACGTGTTAATTGTAGAAATAGTTTAATTAATATTATCTCCTAAATTTACTAATTTTAATATGTTAAGTTGCTAACCTACACAAACTATTATAGTTTAATATCTATACATGTTTACTTCAAGCTTCATATTATTACTAATTAGAGTATAAATTCACAAAATTGTTATTATATCAAACTAAATTCAACATTCTAATTTTTTATTGTATTACATTTATTTTTTAAGAAAACATTTTAGAACCTATATTAAATCATTGAAACCTCTTTAGATGCATTATACATGTATTCAGAATACGTTATGATATTTTATGCATATAAAAATATTACGTCGAATATATACATACTTAATTAACATGAAATTGAGATATAGAATATGTAGTATTTTTTTATATATACTTAAATGGTAAATTGCATGATTTTAGGTTATATTTTATGTTATATAAATATTAAAATATTACAAATATAAAAATATAATTTTACAAGGATATTTTTGTAAATTAGTGATTAAATTAATCATTAGAAGTAAAATAAAAATGTAAATTTTATTAATTTTTTTTTATTTTTCACTTTTGAATAACAATAAATTTTAAATGGGTCAAATATATTTTTTGCCCAATTTGCTTAGTTTAGGCCGAAACCCATTTTCTACCAAATTTACAAACTTCTTCACTTTTCTATATTAAATTAAGGGTGATTTAATAATTTTATAATTTATTATGTTAGTGACTAAGTTAAATATTGACATATAAATCCAAATATTATGATTGGTAGTGAAAAATATGTATTTAAGACATTTTTTGCCCATTTTATTCGTTTATTTGAATTTTAACTTCTACTAACTTTATTTTCTCTCATCTTCCTCCACCATGTTCCTCATCTCCCACCATTGATAAACCACCAAAACACCTTAAAAATATTGTAGAAAAATTCTATAAGCATAAACAACCAAAAACCAAGTTATAAATGCTTAAGGAAAATAATTGATTTCAATTAGTTTCATTGGAGGAAAAATTTAAGAAAAATTCAAGAAGTGAGATCTTGAACTTAGAAGATTGTGGTGAGTCCCTTGATTTTATTTTAAACTTAAAATCATGTTAGAAGCATTTTGAAAGTATGAATCTAATTTTGATGCTAAAAAATCTATGTAGCTGAATTTGATGCATGTGTGTACGCTTGTGTATTATTTCATATATGGTGGGAGAATTATGAATTGATAATCATATTAGTAATTAAATTATGTTAAGGATATGTAGACAACCATATGTTTATGTCAAATGAAAAAAATTATTTAAGTAATGTGGTGAATAAGGTGGAAGGATAAAGGGTGATGTAGGTGAAGTATTGTTGGAATGCTGAAATGATTAAAATTTTAGAGAAAAATTATAGATGGATTTTGGCATAAGAAATATTAATTTTTTTTAGATTTATTCGGTGTATTTAATAGTAATTTTTTTGTAAATTAAATATTATATGTTTAATAATGGTTAAAGAAAAATTAAAGTATTAAGTTAGTATAAATTATTCTATGAGAATTTTATTATTTTTAAGTGAAATTTTAGTGTTACATTAAAATATATTTTAGGTATGAAAAATTTATGTTAGAATTGATATGGTAATAAATGTGAAATAATTTATTTAGGTAAAAATCGATATATATTGGTTTTGAAAAAATAGTATGAATTTTGATAAAATATGTTCTATGGATCAGCGAAAAAGATGCTAAGTATATTATGATATGAATGTGATATAGTTTTGGCATATTGAATAAACTTATAACTAGATGTCTCAATAAATACTAGTTATGAGCATATATATTGCATGCATTGCGTTAAGATTACATACTTAGAATAAATGTAGTATATTAATACCTTGTGTGTGAATAAATATATATAGGTTGTGATACAACAACAAAAGATCTTGCGTATTAAGGAAATTAAATTTTAAGAGTGTTAACTCTCCCACGAATTATGAATAAATTGATGTATTTTTAAATTTTTTAATATTTAAATATTTTGTGAATATAAATTTATTTTCAAAACTTTTTGATGAAATAAGCTTAAATAGTTGATTATTTTATAAAATTTAGATTTATAAACTACTTTATGAATATGGATTTGAAAGGTTAGAGTAAAAGTGAATTTATATGAAAATATAGTTTGCGAATTATATAAGTTATCTATAGATGTATAATTTGATGAATATGTGTGGAGATATATTTATAATTTCATAATTTGAAACTTGGTGTAAATGCTTTATGGGAATGTGTCTATGCACAAATTTATACTTATGTTATATTTGCATTTTCGCTCCCACTAAAGAGAGATAAGAGAGATATTACTTATTTTTACTTTTATTGTCTAATATGGGATAAAGGAGAGGTTACTACTAAATATAGTTGATATCTAACATCGCACTTCCTACTCAGATTAACGTTAATAAATGAGTTTAATGAGTTGATTTTTATATAAGTGTGTAAAATAACTCGTTAGCGAGTCTCAAAATATTAACCAAAGGATCACTACTAGATATCTTGAGGTATAGTTTCTAAGTGAGCCCAGATTTTTATTGGATAATCTATAAATATAATATGAGAATGTTTTTCAATGACTTAATTTGAATATGAATGAATAACTGAAATATTATAAATTGTTACATTTTCATAATATCATACTCTTACTCATGTATTAAAATTTTAATTCACTATTGTTCATCTATTCACTTAATGCATTAGTCATATTTTCTTTTTCTTAAAATTATTTTTAAATTTGATGCTTTTAAGAGGTCATCAATCCACACCTTTGATAAAGAGTTCGTAGCTTACTTTTGTTGTTGAAAACTTTTCTAGGTATATAGTGCTCTTCATTGATAGATAAATATGTTATAAAAGGGATTCAGTAGAATTTTGTGGAAATACTTAATTTATAGAATATTACATCATAGATATTATATACTTTATATTTTTGGTATGCATAAATTATGTAAGTTGGTTATATAAAATACTAAAAGTGTTACACATACATGTAGAATACTAGTAGGGGGTATTCTTCATGAGTGTGTGGGAATTATTACGTACTCGAATTGGTGAATTGGAGCGTGACAAATATTATAACTCATACAAAAAAATAAATAAAATAAAAACTAAAGCTCAAAGATTAACTTTTTCAAAATCAATCACAAAAGGGTTAGTGGGTTGAATTGATACATTTATTTAGTTATTAATAGAATAATAATGAGATAATGTGTTAAAATGACACATTTACCTATTTATTAATTGTGTAATAAATAAGTTAGCATATCGCAATAGCACCATAACTCAAATAACTAATTGTGATGTAAATATATTAACATATCAATATGATATAATTACTCAAATAATTAATTATGTCGTAAATTGGTTAATGGGTTGAGAAATTCAAACTTAAGCACAATCTATTTATTAAACAAGTTATAAGAACTCAATACGGTTATTAATTATGTCTAATTTAATAAACCTAAAACTAAATTTTCGTGTCAAGTTCATGTTAAGTAATTATATCGTGCCCAATCCTTAACTACAGGCTCATTTTCATCACAGTAAATAGAGTACATATGATATATTGAGAATGTGCACACATAGCGTGCAAAGGTGGATATTTTAGTTTGGACTAAATTGAGTTAATCTTTTAAAATAGGCTTGTAAAGTGAGTTATATCTTCAATATTCCTTATCAAGCTATGTTTCTTGGAAGAACATTTAGCTTTTCTCTAATATAGTTAAACTTGACTGCTGAAAGAGATTTGATGACAATATTAGCTATCTGCTCATCACTTAGTACATAATGAATTGTGAATTCGCCATTTGCTATTTTGTCAAAGTGGATGTCTATATCAATGTGTTTAGTTATAGAATGGAATACAAGGTTTGTTGCCTATGCAGCTGCACTCATTTTGTCTGATCAGATAATTGAAGGAAGCTTTGCATCAATGTGAATTTTCGTCAACAAAGATCTTATTCATGTTAATGCAACACTAATCTGCACAAGTAATATTTATCTTAGTTCAGCATATAATCTTGATACAACATGTTGGTTCTTTAAGCTCGAAGATTTATCACCCAAACATACACAGTATCCTCTTATGGGTTTCTTTTCATTTGTGTCATTACCCTAGTCTGCATCTCAGAATCCAATTAAACACATATTATCTAGATTTGCTAAAATATAAAAAAAGACATCTTTGTCTATTAGATACCTCGGTAGTCTCTTACAAGTCATCCAATGAGTATGTAAAGAGTCGCTCATAAATCGGCTCCATTTATTTACAATGAAAACTTAATCGGGTTTGACAGGGTTGCTACATATTGCAGGAGTATAATAACAATCTATTACAAGGTGTTTTCTTAAAAGGTATCAATATGATACAGTTAACCTAAGTCTGTATGACAACGGTGTTAAATCCTTTATTGTTTTGCATTTTGGTTCTAATGAGCACATTAAAGATGTACTTACTTTGTGAAAGGAACAAAGCATAAGAGGTTTTTGTTCTTTCAAGGCTACAAAGGTTGTGTGCGTCTCCCAAATTTTTTAAACCAAAGGCTTTGTTGAGTATCTTAATCACTTACAATATCTTAGAAGAAGAGAATCCTATAAACACTGCTTATATCAGCATAAATCAACATAAGTATGATAACTTTGTCAGTTTTCTTGTAAAAAAATAAAAAATAAAAATAGATGAATTTTGTGAAGTTCCACTTTAGAGTAGCAAATTCAATTTATCAAAACATGCTTCATGAACTTGTTTGAGTTAATAATAATAAAATAGTGTTTACAATTTAGAAACTAAAATAGATAGTCAAGTATGCTTTGCTCAAAAGAATAGCTCCTTTTGTTAGCAATTTTTAATCTTAAGATTTAAGATAAAAATTCAAACTAATTTAAATTTAAAAAATTCGTAATTTTCATTGACTCTAATTTTTATAATTAAATTTTTAAATTAAAAAATTATAACTTCTATGAAATTTATTAAAAAAAAATTAATGATTTTAAAACTCTCAAATATATATATATATATATATATATTTAAATGTAGTAGTAATAATTTTTTAAAATCATTGTCTCCAACAGCGCAGACTCACTGGCTATTGCTTTCAGTTCAACTCTACGGTCAATGGAAATAAAATCCTATTTATAGATTTTTTATTTCGGTAACATGCCTGACTTTGGAAGACATCATTCTTTCATTTTTATTGTTAAAATATTAACTGGCAACAGTGAAGAAGCTAGCGGCTGCTAAGAATTTAGTTTGACAAGAGAGACTACTCTTCTCAAAGAGTCAGTAAAAGGCAGCCCAAGCCATCACCTAACCAACGAAACCTACGAGTGCAAACGAAAACGTTACATGAGAGTGAGAGAGCAAGTTGAAATTGCAATCGTTGTAACTTGCAATGGTAGAAGATAAAAGATAATCTCATGGATGATGGGTGTAATACAACTATGTTACAACCTTGAATTGATAGGAAGGATTGGATTTCCCCACCTTTTCTCATTCTTGTTGCTGCAGTTGCATTATTAATGGGGAACACTGTTTAAAAGTTAATCGTATACAGACCACAGACAAGAGTGACAGCAGGCTTCAGAAAACATGGTTCGTTACCAACTAATCATCAACCACCACATACCATATCATCAACTTTGTTGGAGATTTAATTAAATATTTTTGTAGATTGATGATTGGATTTGTTGTGATGCTGCAAGTTAGAACCCGACAGAACCTGGATGGCATTATTTAATTAATTAAAATTCTTAAAATGTATACAAGTTTTTTCATTATGTTTTATTAACTTAAAAATAGCAAAACTGGTATTTCTGCGAATTAATTCACAAAAAATGTAATAACATTCTTTAATCCATTTTTCATGTTGAAAATTTCTTTTTCAAAGACAGAATCATGAAAAATTTTCCATAATTAAAGATCAATATAGACCTCATTTAATCTAATGAATTGATATAATTTAATATGACAGATCAAAAAAATAGAAAATAATATTCCCATGAATAATGTTACAAATACAAATTCCTATATAAATACAAATTAATAAAATAGTGTTACATTGCTGTCACATTTTCTATATGCTCAAAAATAATAATAATAATTTATCCTGCAATCAAGACATAGAGACTATTATTTATTCTGAAAGCACAGTAACTAACGAGTTGGATAAATATTACATTTTATTTATTCAAAGGCTAAGATTTACGAAGAGAAAATCACGAGGGGTTCTTCTCGATGATTTGCAATAGCAAGCCACGACATAGTCTTAAATCAAATCGAAAGAATGCACTGCTATATTATTTGAAGAAAAGAATTCAAGTTATACAACATTAAATTCCTCCACAACTAAAGACTGGACTATCAATAACATAAATTGCCTACCTATTTCCTACAAAAATGCCGCATACATGACAATTAGCTGAATCTATAACCAAAAAAAAAAATGTAACCGTCCAATGCCTTAAATTATAAGGTTTAAAGTCCATTTGACTAGAGATGTAAGGCTGATCAGACATTCAATACTTTTCGGCAACTTGAAAACAACGTAGTACCTCAAAAGCCTATCATTCATGCAGTTGTTTGGACCAGCCCATGAGATCTGATACCTTGAACCCGACCATGAGGTCTTTTGTTTCCACGACCACGACCACGGCCTGTAATATTCCATGCAGCAGTATTTAAGTACCACACTTGTCAAGGACATAATATTTGCAGGAAAGCTCCACCAGAAGAGACATCGAAACAGATGCAAGTTAATATTTACTTATTTTTTGTAACTGGTTGAAAACAATCAAATGTGCGCATAAACCCACATGAAACAGGCTCATCCATTTCCTCATCATGGCAACATCAGCAAATGCTGGTTACCATAACTATGATTATGGGTTCTAAGTAAACAGAATCACTTAACATAGCTAAAACATTTGATATAGAAAATTTATAACAGCATGTTAACTATGTATATTTAAGAGAAGAAAAAACAGTTACAAATATTCATAATACAAGTTGCAATGTGTTGAATCTTGTCTAAAGAGAAATTTCAAGCCTATATAAGGTCTTTAATGCTATTGAGGATTTAAAACTCACTTCAAACTGTATGAATAACGAATCAAGTAAATATTTGAATCTAGAAACTGAAAAAGGTGAGCAAGACAAATATATGAATGCTCATACTCCTACCAAACTTGATAAAGAGTGCATTTTAAATTAGACCTCCCTCTAGGAAATTGAAATTCATAATTTGCAAAAGTTACTGATCTGTCTGAGGATTTAACTAGCATCAACAGTTTCTTTACTATTTGAACTTCTTTTGAGCCAAAAGTCCTACTTCTGTGTGTTCGCCAAATTCTAAGCTAGGGATTGCTGTCAAACCCTACTAACCAACGAAACACCTAAAGGGTTGTACTATTTGAATTTCACTCAAGTAACTCAAATCCAAAGACTTAGCTCCAATTTTGTTTTAAGCTTGTTCAGTAAAAACTGGGTACCAAAATAGCATTTCCGAAAAGATCTTCAACAAAATGGTGTTTCTTCGATGATCTTCACTCAAGTAACTTGTTTCTTTCTAAATATTGAAACCATGTTTTTTGACCATTTTGAAAAGATCACATAAGATTCAGCATCCCTCACATTCATGGAAGTGCCTTGCTGAAGTCAACCCCTTCACCACATTTCCCCTTATATTTTTTCTTTTAAACAGAGAAGACTAAGGCAAGTTGAGATGGTTATAAGGTAGGTGCTAATTGCTGTTCAAGTAGTGAGCCTGCCCAGGGTGTTTCTTCACATACCTCTTTTTGTGGGTGATAGTACCAGGTTTTGTTGTCTGATAGCATATGCATCTATTTTAGCCCAGGTTTACATGTTTACGTAGATTGTTCATAGCTTATGCAACTTTTTGTTCCTTTTTCTTTTATGTACAAAATACTTCCTGTCTACATTTACCTTTTGACTAAAGTTTTAGAATATCTATGGTCACTGATATTAGATATTTAATAGAAATCACTGAAAACCAAAAGGGAAAAGATTTAACAACAATAACAATGGAGTAACAAACCAACCACCACCAAAATAATTGCGAAGAAAAGCTTCAAACAGTCCTTCAATTGGTTTTGCATCAGCAAGTTCCAAGATTGAGTGAGCAAAGAAAAAGAAAACAAGGTAAACCAAAAAAAAAACATTTCAAAAGAAAATAAATTGGTCAACACATAAGTGTTTTGCAATGACCAAAGTAGACTGCAAGAACAAAAGAAAAGCATTTTGAATCAAAAAAGAAATTACCATGGCCTTGAGCAGGAAAGGCTCCAGATCCACCATGAACATTGTAATATCCTGACTCCTGCTGCCTATTTCCACCACCAGACTGCCTTTCGCGCCCGCGGGAACTGCGTCCTCTAGCATGACCTCTGCCTCTACCTCCATATCCAACCCCACCATCCCAATGTCCATTATTGTAGTCTGCCACACCATTGTTATTACCTGCATAAGAAGAAGGAGACAAAACATCATAAGTCATTGCAGTTTTCAGTCCATGCTTCAGTAAGTTCGGAAGTGGACATCCTATTTAACACAGCCTGATCATATTTATCTAGCCAACACACAGTTAATCAAGAATATGTAACCAATATCTCAAAATCCCAGCAATTCATAATTGTAACACCGAGACCCACCCCATGCCTGTCAGCAAAGCAAACCTAATGAGTTAAGTAGATGTCTTCTATAAGTGATAAGATGTCTTTCCCAGTGGCCAAATCAAAGTATCAATACTGTCTGACTGATCACAGCTAAAAAGGACTTGATAGTTTAATTTTCAAGTTTTGATTCCTTAAGGCCATCACCAGTACCTGGATTGCAAGGATAAAAATTGAACAAACTTTTGCAATTTTGTACATTATTTTGGCATTTCCAAAAAACTTTTAAGCAGAATATGTAGCACTAACAGAGCTATGCGTTCAAACCAGGGCAATGGAAAAAGTCAAATATAAATCTCAAATAAAGACTTAAAATTACCTTCATTCCTTGCTTGACCTTGATTACTACGCCCCTTGCCTTGCATGCCAGGTAATGCTTCTAATATGTATGACATTTGAGTATAAATATTAATTAATGTTAAAAAGTTGGAAGAAGAAAAAATCTCAAGCATTAACTTATAGCCCACCTCCTGCAACATCATAAGTAGTCAATGGCTTCACTTGATCAGCTGGAATTGGTGGTTGGTATCTGTAATTGTGCAGGAAAAGTATCAAGATACATGTTGTCAACATTGTATATGTAATACAGTAAACAATGGTGCTTGCAGACATCAAAGCAACCGCGCTAATTAAAACACCTTATGAGTTGAACAAGAGGTGTCAGTAAAATTGAAGATAATAAAGGGACAAAGCCAAAAAAGAATGGAGGAAATGCTATATACATGCCATAAATTAAGGAAATTATGCATTATAGAAAAACCTCCGGATGCTTGTCAAAGATTATTGTAATTTCACTCACCACAGGGTGACAAACTAATGCTTTCAAGTTACTCAAACCAAAGGGTTGACTAACTGCTCTCCAGTTGTTTTTATCTGTAGTATGTTCAATAAACTGTATGACAATTACAGTAAACAAGTGAATTTTTAGCAGGAAACATCATCAACAAACTAATCACATGGAATTGGAGTAGTTTGAAAAGCAAGTATTTAGAGAGTGGTAAGTGTTTGGCAGAGTTGAAGATTTTGGATGTTGTTTTCAGGCTGAAAGAGTTGCTGGATGATGACAGTTCTCTAGGAAAAAGGCAGACTGGAGAAATCATTAAAGAAGGGAGAGAAGCAAAATACTTTTTCCAATAATCCATCAGTAACACCAAGTCTTCATCAAAACTTGAGTGTAATTTAGTTCTGGTAAGTAAAATAAATTCTACTTAAATTACAAAACCACCTTATGCAAAGTAAATATGACTTAAAATGCTCAAAAAAATCTTGTCTCAAACAAATAATAATTTAAATTCCTAAAAGCATTAAATAAGAAATAATTTTATTTTCAGTAGTTGCATTAGAACTATCTAAGAAAGACAAGTTAGGTATGGCATCAATGAGGTTTCCTTTAGTTTTCTTTTGAATCTGTTATTAGAAAAGAAGCAGAGATTTCAAACATGTTGAATATTTACTGAGCAGAAAGATCTGAATTTTAAGAAGCTACTATTTCCTCCACCTTAAAAGATTTTAGATTTTAGGAGTTAAATCTTGCAATGTCATCAATATCATGTTAACTTTGTTTGTTTCAGTTTGCAGTTTGAAGATGGTGTTTAATGGTGAATTAGATTTGGCTACTTGTGAATTTCAAGGTCTTTATAACAGGGTAAAAAAGAAAAGCTCATACCATGGAATCAATATCAACATATGATGAGGATCACAGAATTGAGTTTTAGATCTTAGCAACGATTTACCCTAAGGAAGATGAATCCAGCTCCTTCTTTGATAAAGTAATTGTAATAACTGAGACATGACGGGTGGTTTCTAGACTGCAGAAGTAAATAACGCGTCAGTCAAATAATAAAAATTAATATCTTATAAAAAGTATATCAATGCATAGAATGATGAAAATATAAGGAAATTTGTTCTTACGGAAGAAGCCCTTCTTCTAGTGGCTCCCACAGGTCAGTTATGTCAATAGATCCAGTTGAAGTGCTTTGATGGAGACCAGCAACCCTCCTCTGAAAATGTAAGTAAATGCATTTAACAAAATCTTTCCAAAAAACAAAGGAAAAAATCCTACCACATAAACTTACTACTTTTATTAGGATTTAAATTTATTTGTTTCATTTGTTTAGGATTAGGAATAGTCTACTTTAGATAGTATTGTAATATTAAAAAGGTTTCAAGTCATTTAACAATATTTCTCTCTATGTTCCCAAGGAATATTTATCTCTACGTGGATTCAAGATTATCGTTATTTGTCAATTCAAATTGTCACTAAAATAATGCTAGACTCCATCCATTAGAACAATATATAGTTAACTTTTCGCTACGTCAAGACAGTGACGAAAGGTTTAACAATGTGAACTATCTAACTTCTGCTATCCCATAGCATCACTGAGTTACCAGTAGCTCAACAATTTTTGATTTGGATAAATTTTGACAATTCTATATAATTGCAGCACCAAAATAACTGGCATAGAACCCAAATTCAACAATATTCAATTATAAAGAGGATTGCAAGAAGAATCAAAATGTTATGAAAATATTCAAATCAAACACCAATATAACTCCTATCAGGAAACTACTCAAAATGGCGTTAAAATATCACCTTTAGTAATTCTGCAATCATCACCGTCTTGTTGATAGCTCTACCAGTGGCTTTGAGGACAACCTCGTTGGCACCTTTCTCCTGAATAAGAAAATTACAGATACCTTATTATGATCTAGTGTAAGTACGAATACAAAATATACAATCATGAAAAACGGAGAGTACAAGCGCTGTAAAGTGTTCACAAACCTGGAGAAGAGAGAGAGCGTAAGAAATGTAATTCCTGAGTCTACCTTGAGCCGTTATTCTCAATTCGTTCTCACTTATCGCTGTCTCTGCCTTCGGCTTCTCCACCTTCTGGTACCGGTCCATCTGCATGATTATTTACAAGTAATAATCACCATTATTTTAACAATTACTCAGAAAATATAAATTATTTTAGATTTTTAAAGACAAAAATTAAGAAAATAATAACTCTGTTATCTGTTATCTTTACTCTTTTTTTTCACAGTAACCATACAAGTTTAACATTATTTTTCTCTCTCCATTTTCACAGGAACCAAACAAAAACGTAATCACCAAAAAAAAAAGGGAAGAACAAGTGTTATATTCTTCATAATTT
>CP135546.1:1772515-1798445 GCA_032402905.1 Khaya senegalensis | reverse complement strand
TAGAAAAAACTTGTTTTAGTTAAATTCTTTGAATATATCTAAAATAAAAGTAATTATTTATATTGAAACTAATTTTATATATTTAATTAATAATAAAACACAAATTTGTTTTTGTATCAAAACCCCAATTTTACAAAGAGAAGAAGTTCTTTTCAACTAAAGTAACTCCACAATTCAAATTTTGGTATGTTATTATACCTATAACCTTTAAAAATGTCACCTTTTATAACATAAAGGAAACTTTTCTTGTCAAGAGTTTCATTGATTAAGAGATAGACAATTGACAACCTTAGCATAAAAGAACATTTCACTTTGTATACCTTTTATAACATAAAATGTGAATATAGAGTTTTGACTTAGGTTACTTATGAAATTTCTCCATTATGTTATTTATTATATGCGTTGGGAGTTATGTGCAATAATGTTACAATTGCTTAGTGTGATAATATGGTTAATGATTCTCTTAGTTGTTAATTTGGTGTTTCATGATCAAAATAAACATATTAAATCACTTGTTTAAGTCAAGCAATCTAAGAGAGTTTGCAGTGAAAATTATCCCTGTACTGATTGTTGTAAGCGATAGAGTTGCTGATAAAGTTGATATTCATTATGTTCCCAATCAAAAACTAGTTGCAGACATCTTCACAAAATCTCTCTCCATACCTAATTTGTGTATTTTTAGACTAAGTTTATTATTTTTCCAAGCAAGTACGACTTAAGGGCGTGTCAGTTACTACAATTGAGTCTTACACAGTTTTCAAGTCTTAATACAAAGAGAAATGTTTTTTCAAATTACAAGAGCACCAAAATTTTCTTTATATTATAAAAGGTGGCAAGAAAAATTTCTTAATTTTGTTCTTTTATTAGTACATAGCGAAATGTTCTTTGAGAGTGTTACTCCCTTTTATTACAAGAGTATCCCTAAATGACCTTTATTATCAAGTTACAAGCCCAAACAGCTTTTGAAAACTAACTTATTTAATCTCCCATTATATAAGTGATTCCATGATGAAGAGTCCCCTTCAAATATCTCAAAATTTGCTTACAAGTTTGCTAATGTTTTTTAGCCTGGTTTCTCAAGTAATTGACTATTCTTATTAATTGAAAATGTAATTTATGTTCTAGTTAAAATATCATACTACAGAGCACTAATTGTACTACGATAAAGAGTACCATTACTAAACTTATCTCCCTCGTATTTTGTCAACTTGTATTCATAAGAGTAAGATATGGATTGCAAGATTCTATGTTGGTCTTTTACAAGAGATGTGCAACATGTTTACTTTAAGATAAATTTGAATTTTTCTAAATTTCTACCACAAGAAAATAATTTAAAGATCTCAACATTTAAGAAAAAAATACTATAAATTTCTTAATAATATCTTTAACCATATGCAAATTGTTCCAAGTAACTAGATCTCATCATTATATACCAAAAATAAAGTTGTATTGCCATCATACTTTTTTATAAACAAAGAACTATCGAATTTAAAGTTAACAAACTTTCATTGGTATCATGTTCTTTTTAGGTTTTTAAACAATTATCTAAGAGTCCGTTTAAGATCATACAACACTTTTTTTTTTTTAAAATTTATAAACAAACAAAAGTTTTCCTTTATCAATAAACTCTTTAGGTTATGGTGAATATATACACACACACACACACATATATATATATATTTGAATATCGCAATTTAAGGAACCATTGTTAATCAAAGTGACTATACTTTAATTCAAGTATTCTAGAATCCAAATTAAAACTTGCATGTATACAAATCACTTGTAACATGATAAGTATTTCTACAAGGTTGATTTCACAACAAATAAGTTAATTTAATACTTCTTTATTATTGTAACCTAAAATGTACTAATGCAAAAGAGAATCAAATGTGAATGCAAAGCTAATAAATAGTATCGATGTTTAATTAAATTAAAATAGATGTATCAAATAAAATAAAATAAAAATTTTTCAAGAAAATAAATCAAAAGCAATAAATTATTTAAGATAAAGGTATTAAGATTTCGAGAATCCATTACTAATAGTCACTTTTTTACAAATTTATGTGATTAAAAAATTTCATGAGCTTAATATGGTAACAATTCTCGTAATTATACAACTAATCACATGCTTTTGTTTTTAATTGATTATAAATTTAATCTTAGTATGGGATTTAAACTTAACTATTCTAAAGTAAGTAATGAAGCTTGTTGTGAGCTATTATCGTCATACTTAGAATGCATTAAGCATTGTGAAAAAAAAAAGATCATATAATAACAATCAAATTAGTGTGGTTATCATATTATCATAATAAATTTGTATTAAAAGCATCTAAGACAAGAGATTGGTGTGGTTTATATTGCATCAATGTGTCACATGTGTAAGTCCTAAAAGCTGCAGTCCCAAATTATTTAAATATACAATCACTATTAAAAATATTGCATTAAATGACACTAGGTGCTAATGAATTATCCTTTTAAGGATCCTTTTTTTTTTTTTTTTAACAGGTAAGTATTAGTATTTTGCTTACACTTATTAAGTATAATTAGGATTGTCTAAAGTAGATGGATAGTAAAGTGTTATTTTTGTTAGCGAATTATCCATGTGTCTGTTATGTATATGTTGTTTATCTTATGTATATATAACTTGTGGCTTATTTATGCATGTTTTATTTGTTTGTATATGTTTTTCTCATGTATGATGTGCATTTTGAAATTGTAAAACTAAAATAGCAACAATTAAAACTAAAAATTCATGCCTAATTAAAACTAAAACACGAGTTTGTTTCATATGATATTAAATATTTAATTTTTTATTTAATCGATGGTAAGTTGTGATATGTGAGCAAGTACTAACATTAAGATTGACAAAAATTAGATGTTCATCAATAGATTATTAAAACAGTTTGAAAATGAGGTTAATGGGTTCTTGAATTTTGTAATGCTTAATTTAAAAAATCATAGGTTTACTTAGATGTCTATGCAATAGTTATTGCAATCAAAAGCTTCATACTTTTGAAGAGATTAAGACACATTTGTTTGAAAGCAGTTTTTTGTCGACATATATTACTTGGACTAGACACGGAGAGGTTGACTCTAGTTTAACTTTTACACACTCCTAAGAAAATTCTAATATAGTCACCTTAGATGTGAGGATTATAGCCATATTGTGGATAAGATCCAAGATGCTTATGAGTATGTGATGGAAATCTTGAGTTTTTTAAGGATATGCTTGTAGATGTAGAGAAACTATTATTCCCAAGTTTTAAGCATTTTAAATTATCTAGGTTGATGAAAATTTTTAATGTGAAGGAAAACTTTAGGTGGTCTAACACTAGGTTTTTAGCGTGACTAAAAGCTTTTGTAAATATTGCCCTTAACAAAAAGTATGCTTATGTCATTGTATAAGGCCAAGAAAAATGATGAAGTTATTAGGCTTAAAATGTGCGAACATAAATGCATGTAAGAATGATTTCATTCTTTCTAGGAAGTAGTTTGTAAATTTTAATGAATATCCAAAATATGGAGAATCTAGGTAGAAAAAAGGTATAAAAAACAAGTCCAAAAAAATTTTGAAAGGAATTCCACAAAATCTTTTATGGTACTTTCTCTCTACTCTTAGGTTCAAACACATGCTTTAATAAGTTAAAATTTCTAAGAATTTGATGTGGCATACTAATGATAGAATTAAAGATGGTAAGCTTTATTATAATGCTAACTAGCTAATATGATAGTAAGTTGATAAGAAATGGCATGAGTTTGCAAAAGAGCTAAGGAATCTTAAGTTAGTGTCGGAAAATGAGGTGACCACACAACACACTTAGCACTACTTATAATTGTTGGCTAGTTACTTTAATGCCATACAATCTTTCCCCTCGACTATGCATGAAAAGAAAATTCATAATGTTATTATTATTAATATTTGGACCAAAAGAACCTGATAATGATAAAGATATTTATCTATCACCTCTAATTGATGACTTAAAAATAATATGGAATATAGCGTAGAAGTTCATGATATGTTCAGAAAAGAAATGTTCAAATTGCATACTCTTTTGTTGGGGACAATTAATAATTTTTTTTACATATAGTAGCTTATTCGAGTGTAATATCGAGGGTTATTTTGCATATCCGATTTGTAGGGAAACCACTCAATTATATTGGTTAAAACATAGTAAGAAAAATGTGTTTATGAGTCACCGTAGGTTTTCACCATATAATCATCCATTTTAAAAAATTGAAATCTAGTTTTAATTGTGAACAATAGTTGGACAATCCACCCAAACTTGTGTTCGGTGAAAATGTATTATAAATTTTCAATCAAAATGATAATAATTTTCAAACTTGTGTTCGGTGAAGTTGTGTTATAAATTTTTAATCAAATTGATTACAATTTTGAAAAAAATTGTCAAAACAAAAAATTTCGATGGTGACAAAAAGAAGAAGTTTAAAATGAAATTCATATTCTTAAACTTAGAATATTGGCTACATTTATTAATTCTTCACCAATTAGATGTAATAAACATTGAAAAGAATGTATGTGAGAGTATTTATGGTACAATACTTCATCAACCGGGCAACAAAAAAGACGATATTAATGTAATGAAAGATCTTATGAAAATGGGAATCAAGTTGAAATGATGGTTTTCCTCCGCCAAAAGTGAGGGTTTCTTGAATAAAGTTTTAATTTAAAAAAAAAAGTTGAAATTAGTTCCCAATAAAAATTACAAATTTTCTTACCTCTTACACCTTCCATATTGAGCAAAAATGAGAAACATATATTTTGTCAAACTTTATTAAAAATTAAAGTACTTAATAGATAGTCTTTCAACTTTAGCAATATCGTTTCAAGAGATAATTGTCGTCTTCAAGGCCTTAAGTTGCATGATTGTCACACTTTGATGTAACAATTGTCACCATTTATCATGCGAAATAGTTTACCTAAACCTACTAGATATGCCATTATCAGAATGTGTATGTTCTTCAATTGTTTGTGCAATAAAATGATATATGGTGACAATCTAGCCAAATTACAAAAAAAACCTTGAAGTATCCTTATGTATGTTATAGCAATATTTTCTACCATCTTTTCTTTGACATAATGGTTCACTTAACAATCCATCTTATCGTGAAAGTATGATTATGTAGGCCGATTTTTATTAGATGGATGTATCCATTTAAGTGATGCATAAAAGTATATAATCGTCATGTTTGTAATTGTGATCATCAAAAGAAAGGCATTGCTAAAAGTTACATTACTGAGGAATCACTTGATTTTTATGCTCAATATCTTCCAAATCATAATGCAATTAGGCTAACACCTAATCTAAAAATTAATTTTCTAATTAAAAACTCCTAAAAGCAAGAGAAACAATGTTAATTTGTCCTTAAGCATTACAATAAGCCTATCTTTGCATTTTAGAGAACACACTAATAGTTCAACCTTATATTTAGTAAGTTATTTTTTTTTTCGCTTATCCTAACTATTATTTTCATCAATATAATTCACAACATTAAAAAAACTACTAAAAATCAGTAATTATTAAACTTAGGGAACAAATGCAACATTTAATGACACAAAATCGATGCCATGTAAGAAGTATTGCGTGGTTGCAAAATAAGCACATTCATAGTTTCGACGGCTGGTTAGAACAAAGGGTAAATAACTTATTAAAAAAATATAATAACTTACTAGTGTGTGTTCTAACTAATCTGATTTATAATGTCAAATACTAAAAAATTAAGTTACTCATGATGTTGCAAATGATCTACTTGTTAACCCCATAGTGAGATGCTTGGAAACCTCAATCATTAGTGATGAAGTACAAGGCCTATATTATAAATGACTACAAATTTACAACAAAGGCTCAAGATTCTAATTGTGTTTCTTAAAATAGTGGCATTACATTAATAGTAAGAGCTACACAAGCTTTATGTAGAAAAGACAAAAATTCTTATTTTGGTGACATAATGTTTTATTGGGTCACTGATGAGATATATCCAACAAGCTATCGCATGTTTATATCATCTTTTTTAAGAGTGATTGGGTTGACAGTGCAGAGGGTGTCAAAGTATATGACTTAGGATTTATCATTGTTGAGCTTAATTAAATTGAGCATAAAGTTGATAGTGTTATATTAGCATTACATGCTAGATAAGCTTTATTATTTGAAAGACTAGTTGGATAACAACAAATTAATTTTATATTTATGGTCAAAAGAATTAATGAACTTAGAAATAATGATGAGTGTGATGACATGATATTGCATTATTCTTTATCTAATAAACTGCTTGAGTGTGAGTTTATCGTGGATGATGATAGTATGATATACAAAAGGCAAGATTATAAAAGGTATTTGGGAACACAATAAATCTAAATAATACTTATTGTAAATGTTTACAATTGCTATTTTGTTTTACATATTCACTTCATGCATTAATTTAATTTATGTAAAGTAAGCTAGTTTAATTTGAATCTACCTACCTCACGTTTATTAATTCTATTTGTTTATCATTGATTTATTAAAGAAAAGATGGAAATGAAGACATTAAATGTTAGTAATATTAATGAAAGGCTGAGAAGAAGAAAGGTACCATGAAAAGGAGATTGTCAAAGCTAATAGGGGATCAGGAGATTAAAGTTGAATACAATGAATATAATTTTTCTGTTAGACATGGAGCAAATAATTTAAGGAATTATGATGGTGTTTTAGTTAGGGATTATGTTCTCATCATATATGACAAATGGATAAAAGTTCCAATTGCATTGAAGAATTCATTATGATAGCACATTCACATTGATCGTTACTATTTAAAAATCTTAAGATTTAATTTTTTTTTATTCCTTTGTCACTTAACAAATTATTTCTTTTATTATAGCAAATATTTCATGTTCAAATGAAGAGCAAAACCTAAGCAATTCATTCAATAAGAGTTTCACTATGAAGTTTCAAGCATACATTGACTTATGATTTTATCCTTAATTATAAAAATGATTTCACTTAGTTGAAACTACCTCCCATTGAATATCCAAACATTATGAAGGCATATGGGTAAGCATTTGTCAAGTGGGTGTTGTCTAAGGATTTTAAGGGTGATTATGCAACTTATAATATATATATATATATGTATACTATATTTGTAAGAATTGGGACCTATTTTTCTTTTTTTAATTGGATTAAATTACAAGTTTATTAATAATTTTTTTTTCTATTAGTGGAATGCGAGGTGGCTTTTATTAGTTTTAAAAGGAAACATGTTGTATAAGTGGCTGCTTTGTTACTAATCATGCAATAAAAGAAAATGAGAGTTAAACAACTGGCTAGTAAGAATGGATACGTCGACCATTTTCTTTATTTTGAGTTGTTGACTTCACAAATTGAAAACAATGGCATGCTAATTTAGAACCTTGAGTGAGAAATTGAGAGAGAACAAAGAGCAAACAAGAAGGAAGAGATAAGACAGAGAGGAAAGATTTCAATTTCCATTGACTATTCCAAGTTCATTTTTGTATGTTTTGATTTTTCCTTACCATATTTTGCTTTATACATTAGTTTTTCAGTGATTATATTATTTATTAATTATATTATAAATAATATGTGTGTGTGTATATATATTTCCTTTTGTATTAATTTTGTACTTGTATATTTATGTGCATATTAAAGTTTGATTAAAAATATAAGTCTTTTATTTTTAATTTGTTAAATTAAAGAGATTACCATGTTAAAAATTAGGTACGGACTTGTTTATTAGATTAAGTATATAATTGTAAAAATTTATAATTATTTAGAGTTTGTTTGATACCTTTGCTCATAAATAGATTACAATTATAACGGGTCATATTTTAAATTCATTAATTCTAAACTAATGTTATCCACCCATGAATAAAATATATATATATATATATATATTAATTTTATTTTGTAATTATTATTATTTTATAATAATATTACTAAATAAAAGGTCATAATTACTAATTAATAGGTTTAAGAAAAATTATTTTATAATCTTTAGGATTATGCCTGATTTCTTAATTGTAAAATTATGACATTATAAATTAGGTAGTAAAATTAATGTACTTAAATATTTTCACAATGAAAGCCATCGTCTCCGCGATAAAATTCATTAAGGGAACATTGATATTCTTCTCCATTCCCATGATGAAATTCACCATGAAAATGATGATTTTCATCATGAGAGTATCTATAATAACGACACTCTCTCGATGAATTTCATTTTTGTTCGACAAATTTTGTCGCGGGAATGATGGTCTTTGCTAATTTTTAGTGCATCAATTCTACCTTGAAAAGGTTATTTCTACTTCTTCCTTCCAATAAAGTATGGACTTCATTTTTTTTTAACTAGACTAAACATTTGTGAAAGTATATTTTCATTAACTACTAATTCAATATATAATGGTATGTTTTTTTCTCTACTGCTTATTAGGGTTTAAATTTGCAACTTATATTTGATATTGTCAAAACTTTTTTAATGGTAAAATCACTTTTTTATAGTGACTCTTTGACTATATCATTTGTTAAACAGGAATCATGAATACACCGAGTCCTAATATGAGTAGAAGGTTGAATACAGTAGAATCAAATTTTTTCTAAGGAGTTGTGACATCATTGTCACACATGTGGGCTGTTGAGAGGATTAAGTAGAATCTAATTATAGAATAGCTTGATTTATTTTTACAATCATGTTCTAAGAGGTTTTTGATGGTGCAAAAGCTTGGCTTTTTAAAAATGTTAATTTATAACATGTTGCTGAGAGAAATTTATGTTATAAGGCTTAAAGTAGAGGAACAAATTTAGTTTTTAGTATCCAACCAAGTAATTTGATGTTCTAAGATGGAATTTGGGTTGATAACTGCCTTAAGTTTGGTCATTATTCAAGGGGTAAGGTGATTCCCAAAAGCAAAAAGAAGGAATATAAACTATGCAACAAGTTTTTTTCTTAAGGTACTGTAGATCGAACAAAATCAACTAGATAAATTTATGAAAAAGACAGACTTTAGCACTAAAGAGGATGATGATACTTTAAAGATGGTATTGGTTTGCTTTGTTAAGTAGTTTTTGTTGAGGAGGAATAGTCATAGGAAAGTTGTAACACCCCTTTATTTAAAATCAACCACATAAGATATAATTTGAATTTTTTTTTTTTTTTTACATAAAGATATATATATATATATATATATATATCATGGGTCAAATATTAGAAAACAACCTAAATTTAATTTAAGTCAAGAAACGTATTTATAGCCAAAATAATTGATACATATATATATATATATATATACGAAAGTTGGATATGTATAATATATCCTGGTTACACACATAATCCATAGTATATAACCCCAAAATACAAGTTTACTGTACCAACGTATATATATACATATATATATATAGATACATATGCATAATTATGCATTAACACCAAAAATACCCCCATCATCAAGATACTAGCCTTGTTGACACCTCGAAGAGTTCGATGCATATCCTGCGGCGTCACATTGCCTGTAAAAATCATAATTCACAAAGGGTGAGTGAAACAGCTCAGTAAGGAAATATAATATTTTAGTACAGGATTTGTTTCCCTACCATATATACTATACGATACTGATGACGTAGAGGTTATTAAACTCATATCGCCTTAACATAATCTAACGAGATAAATACACTCCGACCATATACTCTGTATCACTATCCACATAATGCTCATAGTTATTATATAGAATGCAAATAAATCTACATGCATTTCGAAATAAAAAACACATGACATTTTTAACAAATTATCGACAAATATATGACCGGTCGTGCTAACATAGTTATGAATCGTGGCCACAAAGTAAATTTGCCCAACCCTCATCCATTCACACCACTCGTCTATCGGGCTAAGCATATATTTTACATATGATCGATCATGTAATTTGGCTATAACCAAGCCAGCGGGTGTGAAAGGTATCTGAGTATTCGGATCCATAACTAATGTAGTCACACAATTAATACCACATGGCTTAAAGCCATGCATTCATTTTTTAAAAACTATTGTATTATCAAACCATGCACAATAAATACCACATATGCGCACCTTTACACACAGAAATAATAAATAACGTCCACATCTCGATTTTATGTGCATATGAAATTCGTTCACATAATGAATATATAATATACTTGCAGATAGTGATACCTAACCAAAAATTCATAACATTTCCATAATCATATACACTCGCAAATACCCAGTCTATCAGATTCACTGGGATTTATTCATCATAATTATAATTTCTAATATCACGATAAATATATTGTATACTATCTAATATTAATGGATAACCATATCAACGTATCATTTACTAATAAAGAAAATTTATATAATAATTATAACTACTATAATTATTATGACAACCAACGTGTAACGTCTTGAATATTACAATCTATTTTAAATTTTATTAACCACGCTCCGATCACACAGTCATAATAATAATTCATTTATGCATTCCAACAACCACATAAAGTATTATATATACATAATACATCAAAATATTTCTAAATCTCCACAATAGTAACTAAAATTATCATTTTACCTTTCCTTCAATTTTTTTTTTCCTCATTTTGTCCACTCAAATCAATTCCTACTTATTTCATTCGCTCCCTAACATACCTATACACATTCAAACATACCATAACATATTAAAATATATCATTTAGAGGCTTGATAAATAGTACTCTAAATTTATCATTTTGCCTCTCTTTCTAATTTTCTTCTATTTTATACATTATTCTACACCCAATTTCGTCTAAACACCATCCCTAAATCTATTCTTACACAAATCAACCACCAATCACAAATTCCATAAAAGAAAATTACATTTCCTTACATTAAAAATATGCCAATTACTTGACTAAATCTCTCAACATCGCAAAACCACCTAAATTACCATTAAAAATCATAAATCACTATTAAAACCACTTTTTAACAAATCCATAAATTGAAACTTAGTGAAATCAAGAACTTTTACCATCAAATTAAAGCTCTCGACGCGTAGAACAATTTTTCCTTCTGCAGTAACGTGTTTAATCGGACAGATTAAGAGATTTTGCTTGCTTTTTGTTCAAAAATTTGAAAGAGAAAGGGAGAAGCATCTCACGGCAAGGAAAAAGAAAAAGTTAGTTTTGTTTCAATTTTGAAAAGTCAACCAATCTTATTTAAATTCATATTTTTGAAGATTATACTGTTGCACAAAAATATTTCAAAACTTACATTTAGTTCCCAAGAAAATTATGAGACTATCCAAGTCATTTTTATATTCTTTCACTTTAGTCCATCAATTTTAATTACCACTTTTTGTTCTAATTCCTTGTAAAAAAATCATTTTACCCCTGGTAAAGAAAATTGGTCACTTTGGTCCTTTTTCATCCTTTATAGAGAAATTCACATCCTAATTCAATTCCACTTTTTATATATCTTATTTACAATATTTACAAGAGTTCTGGATTATCAAAATCTGGCAGAGTCCTTCTGACCCTTGACGTAATGACCATTTTACCTTTTTTAGCAAAATTATCCATTTTTGTCCAAAATAGAAATTTTGGCATTCTTATGGTTATAAAATCTATCTTTTCTTCTAACACACTCTATCATACTAATTTATATCCTCGACATCTAACTTGGTCAATCAAAACTTTATCAAATGATAATTTTACCCTTTTTATTTTCGACTTCCCAAAAATATACCAACTGCGTCTTGAATTAAAATTAAACATACCAGCATGATATTTATGAAATTCTAAGACTTTTTATGCAATCCAAACTCATTTTAGCCTCAATTTTGAGTGAAAAGATTATTTTACCTTTATCCGACAAAATAACCTATTTAATCGATTTTCACTCGGTCTCCTTCCAATAACTTCATAAAACATTTTTAAGGACAAGAGATAATAAAGATTGGAGTTTACTTATATCTGAGTGTCACATTTTCTCCCCTCTTATAAAGAATTTCGTCCTCGAAATTAAGCAAATAACTCAGGATATCGCTCTTGCATCTACTGCTCCACTTCCCAAGTTGCCTCTTCTACCTGGTGATTTCTCCATAAAACCTTAACCAGTGGAATTTGTTTATTTCGAAACTCTTTGATCATTCTATCCAGAATCTGAACTGGTCGCTCCTCATAAATAAAGTTCTCCTCCAATTCCACTGTATTAGGCGCCAATACATGTGAAGGGTCACTAATGTATTTACGGAATAAAGAAACGTGAAATACATTATGAATCCTGTCCATGCTAGGTAGAAGAGCCAACCTGTATGTCACCTTACCCACTTGATCTAATATTTTAAAAGGCCCAATATACCTAGGAGCAAGTTTCCCTTTCGTTCCAAACCCCATTACATGCTTGTAAGGGGCAATCTTTACAAATACTTTGTCCCTTACTTGAAACTCCACATCTTTTCTCTTTAGATCAGCATAACTCTTTTGTCTATCTTGAGCCTGCCTTAGTTTCTCTCGGATCATCCGAACGTCTTCAATCATCTTTTGAGTCATCTCCGGTCCAAGGGCTTTACTCAGATCCTTCCTCTCACCTATCTCATCCCAATATAACAGAGATCGACATCGTCTACTGTACAATGCCTCATATAGAGCCATTTGCATAGTCGACTGGTAACTATTATTATATGTAAACTCTATCAGAGGCAACAACTGATTCCACGATATTTTATACTCCATACAGCATGCTCGAAGCATATCTTCCAATATCTGATTAATCCTCTCCGTTTGACCGTCTATTTGAGGATGATATGCTGTACTAAATGCTAGTCGAGTACCTAATGCTCTTTGTAAACTGCCCCAAAAAGTTGATACAAACTTAGTATCTCTATCGGATACTATCGTCTTAGGTACACCATGCAGTCTCACTATCTCTTGTACATACAACTGAGCCAATTGCTCAGTAGACGTACTACTTTTTACCGAAATAAAGTGAGCTGTTTTCGTCAATCTATCTATTACTCCCCAAATAGCATCATATCCTCTTTGCACTCTTAGTAGTCTAACTATAAAATTCATGAAAATATCCTCTCATTTCCACTCAGGGATGCTAAGTGGATGTAATAATCCAAAGGGTCTTTGATGCTAAACTTTAACTTGCTGACATATCAGACACCGTGTAACAAATTCTCTAACATCTCTTTTCATCCCGTGCCACCAAAAACCTTTCTTCAGATCATGGTATATCTTTACACTACGAGGGTGCGCAGTGTAAAGTGTATCATGTGCCTCACTCAAAATCTGTCTTCTTAACTCTGAGTCTATTGGCACACATATACGGCCTTTAAATTGGAGAATATCCTTGACCATCTGAAAATCAATCTCTCGACCCTCTCTAACCTGCTGTATCATCTCCTAGCACCAGGGATCACTCGACTGTCTTTCTTGAATTTTCTCAAGTATGGTGGGTCAAATACTCAATCCTGCCAATCTCCCTATCACAATCTCAAAACTATCATCCATAGCTTCCTGAAGTGATCCCATCTGAACACTAGAATGAGCTATGGAGACCTTCCTACTTAAAGCATATGCTACTACATTAGCCTTCCCAGGGTGGTATTTAATATCATAGTTGTAGTCTTTTACCAATTCTAACCACCTACGCTGTCGCATATTTAAGTCCTTTTGCGTGAAAAAGTACTTTCGACTTTTATGATCCGTATATACATTACACTTGACCTCATATAGATAATGTCGCCAAATCTTTAGTGCAAAAACCACAACTGCTAACTCTAAATCATGCGTAGGGTAGCGTGTCTCATAACCTTTCAACTGTCGTGAGGCATATGCTATCACTCTTCCTTGTTGCATCAACACAGCGCCTAAACCATGATAAGAAGCATCACAATACAAATCATACTCTACTCCCTCCTCCGATAAAATAAGGATGGGAGCAGTTGTCAACCGCTTTTTTAGGCCTTGGAAACTTTTCTCACAAGTATTAATCCACTGAAACACTACCTCTTGTCTTGTCAACTCCGTAAGTGGTCAGATAATCCTTGCAAATCTTTGTAGAAATCTCCTATAATACCCAGCTAAACCTAGAAAATTCTGCACCTTCTTGGCAGTCTTCGGTCTATGCCATTCAAGTATTGCCTCTATCTTACTGGGGTCCACTGCAATACCTTCACGAGACACCACATGACCTAAAAATACCACATGGTCTAACCAAAACTCACATTTTGATAGTTTGGCATACAACTGCTTCTCTCACAATCGTTGTAGTACAAACCTGAGATGTTGCTCATGCTCTTCTCGAGATCGGGAATACACCAAAATATCGTCAATGAATACCACCAGGAATCTATCCAAGCAATCGTGAAATACCCGATTCATCAAATCCATAAAAACTGCTGGGGCATTAGTCACTCCAAACGACATCACAACGACCTCATAATGCCCATATCATGTCCTAAAAGTAGTCTTGGGTATATCACTCTCTGTTACTCTTACTTGATGGTACCCTGATCTCAAATCAATTTTTAAAAATATTACAGCTCCTTTCAACTGATTGAAAAGATCGTCGATAGGTGGTAGTGGATACCTATTCTTCATAGTCATCTTATTCAGCTCCCGGTAATCAATACACATTCGCAAGGACCTATCCTTCTTTTTAACAATCGGAATGGGTGCTCCTCAAGGAGAATGGCTTGGTCTAATGAATCTTTTATCCAGCAGCTCTCGAAGTTGTTTCTTCAATTCCTGCAACTCCGTTGACGCTATACAGTATGGGGCCTTCGAAATCGGTGCTGCCCTTGGCTCTAACTCGATACTAAACTCCAATTCCCTTTTTGAAGCCAAGCTAAGTAACTAAACTCCAATTCCCTTTTTGAAGCCAAGCTAAGTAACTCTTCGGGGAGTACATTAAGAAACTCGCACACTATAGGAATATCCGCTATCCCTAGGCTCAATACTGGACTATCGTGCACTACATGAGCTAAGTACCCTATACATCCTTTCCTTAACATACGCCTCGCTTGCATGCTACTAATCATCATGCTAAGCTATCGGTCTCCGCCGAAACTAAATTTATCCCCATTTTCTAACTGAAGTCGAGCTCGTTTATTTCTACAATCAATCTCCACGTTATATCTTTCCAGGAAATCCATGCCTAAGATAATGTCAAAATCAGGTATATGCAACACAATCATGTTTACATCTAGCTCTCTACCCTGGATAGCAATATGCTCATTTGGTAGAATCATTTCAATTTCAACCCACTCCTCGTCGGGCATTTCTACTCTAATAGGATACAATGGCTTAATAGGTTTTAAACTCATTCTCTCAATTACAGCAAATGCAATAAATGAATGAGTAGCTCCATAATCTATCAAAGCATACAGAGGAGTAGAATAAAATAAGAGCTGACCAGTTACTGCTGATGGACTAGCCTCAGCCTGACTTTGGGCTATAGTGAATACTCGTGCCTGAGATCCATCTACACTCTGCAAGGGTGGGGCTGGAGGGGGTACTACAGTCTGACTCATCTGAACCCGACAGTCCCTCTTAATATATCCCGGCTTTTCACAGTTATAACATATTACCTGCCGACTCTCATACTGGCACTCGCCTACATAAAATCTGCCACACCTCTGACATTGCGAAAAGTCCTTTTGTGACGGACCAGCTATCCTCTGTCTCTTATCTCGTCCCGATTTTTGACTACCTTGGGGTGGGAATCTCTTCCTACTTTGGAAACTTTGTCTTGAAGATCAGCCTCTTTGTGGTATATTGGTCTGAGATGGTCTAGCCGGCATTGCAGCTGCTGTCTGCGGTACTATTTGTAGCACTCTATTCGCATAAACCTCCATCCTCAAAACTCTATCTAGGGCCTCACCATAAGTCTGTGGAGGCTGTGGACCAATCATCACATATGCAGCTATATCTGATCTCAATCCTTGAAGAAATCTATCTCGCTGCATTACTTGGGTGCTCACTATCCCTGACGCAAAGCTCGCCAAAGCATTAAACTAGGTAGAATATTCTTTAACTGACATGGCACCCTGCTGCAACATAATAAACTCTTGCACCTTCATAGCTAGCACATCCTCAATCCTATACTGTGAGTGGAAGATAGTTTTAAATTCTACCCATGAAAGTAGTGTAATATCCTTGGTCTCCTTGACTAGATCCCACCAAATCCTGGCATCACCCTCAAAAAGATAACTAGCATACTGGACCTTCTCCTAGTCGGTCATTAGAAATAAATCCATAGCTGTCTCCACCGACCTAATCCACTCTTTCGCAACTACGGGGTCTGCAGTACCTCTGAACTCCTGAGGAGAATGCTGGCTAGGTAAACTATAGATCGATCCCAAACCAGTCGGAGCAATACAAGTCGCATGAGCAACTGCCTCTACCCGTACCCGGGGTAACAACTGGTATTTCCCCAGCCACAGGCCTGTCTGAACTTTCAGAGGTATGCCTATCAAGCGCCTCCCTCACTAACCGGTACACCGATTACCTCCGGCAGGGTAGATGTCTCACCAACCTCTTGAGGGACTCCTCGCCCTTGACCAACACTCGGAGTCACCCCTGCATCACGGGCCTGTCTTCATCCTCGTCCTCGATAACGTCCAGAATGAGTACCTCGCATCTTTACACAATAAATAGAGCTGATGCTAATTGCTCACTCAATTATATACTTGTACAAGTAATAAAACAATAAAATCCTAACTGCCATCGGGTCTAGATGCAGCTTCGAGGCGATAGGACATTCTAATACATATGCATGTATAATAATAATATAATATAACCTATTAAATCCAAGGTCATACTCTGATACGACCAATATAACACCCCTCTATTTAAAATCAACCACATAAGATATAATCTGATTTTTTTTTTTTTTACATAAATATATATATATATCATGGGTCAAGTATTAGAAAATAACCTAAATTTAATTTAAGTCAAGAAACGTATTTATAGTCAAAATAATTGATACATATATATATGCGTAAGTTAGATATGTATAATATCCTGGTTACACACATAATCCATAGTATATAACCCAAAAATACAAGTTTACTGTACCAACGTATATATATACATATACATATAGATACATATACACAATTATGCATTAACACTAAAAATACCTCCATCATCAAGATACTAGCCTTGTTGACACCTCGAAGAGTTCACATGCATATCCTGCGGCATCACATTACCTGTAAAAATCACAATTCACAAAGGGTGAGCGAAACAACTTAGTAAGGAAACATAATATTCTAGTACAGGATTTGTTTCCCTACCATATATACTATACGATACTGATGACGTAGAGGTTATTAAACTCATATTGCCTTAACATAATCTAACGAGATAAATACACTCTGACCATATACTCTGTATCACTATCCACATAATGCTCATAGTTATTATATGGAATGCAAATAAATTTACATGCATTTCCAAATAAAAAACATGACATTTTTAACAAATTATCGATAAATATATAACCGGTCGTGCTAACACAGTTATGGATCATGGCCATAAAGTAAATTCACCCAACCCTCATCTATTCACACCACTCGTCTATCGGGTTGAGCATATGTTTTACATATGATCGATCATGTAATCTGGTTATAACCCAGCCAGCGGGTATGAAGGGTATCTGAATATTCGGATCTATAACTAATGTAGTCACACAATTAATACCACATGACCTAAAGCCATGCATTCATTTTTTGAAAACTATTGTATTCTCAAACCATGCAAAATAAATACCACATATGCGCACCTATACACACAGAAATGATAAATAACGTCCACATTTCGATTTTATGCGCATATGAAATTCGTTCACATAATGAATGTATAATGCACTTGCAGATAGTGATACCTAACCAAAAATTCATAATACTTTCATAATCATATATATTCGCAAATACCCAGTCTACCATATTCACTGGAATTTACTCATCACAATTATAATTTCTACTATCACGATAAATATATCGTATACTATCCAATATTAATGAATAACCACATCACCGTATCATTTACTAATAAAGAAAATTTACATAATAATTATAACTACTATAATTATTATGACAACCAACATGCAACGTCCTGAATATTATAATCTATTCTAAATTCTATTAACCACGCTCCGATTACTCAGCCATAATAATAATTCATTTATGCATTTCAACAACCATATAAAGTATTATACATATATAACACATCAAAATATTTATAAATCTCCACAATAATAACTAAAATTATCATTTTACCCTCCCTTCAATTTTTTTTTCTCATTTTGTCCACCCAAATCAATTCCTACTAATTTCATTCACTCCCTAACATACTTATACACATTCAAACATACCATAATATATTAAAATATATCATTTAGAGGCTCGATGAACAGTACTCTAAATTTATCATTTTGCCCCTCTTTCTAATTTTCTTCCATATTATACATTATTCTATATCCAATTTTGTCTAAACACCATCCCTAAATCCATTTCTACACAAATCAACCACCAATTACAAATTCCATAAAAGAAAATATAATTTTCTTACCTTTAAAATATGCCAATTACTTGACTAAACCTCCCAATACCGCAAAATCACCTAAATTACCGTCAAATTAAAAGCTCTCGACGCGTAGAACAATTTTTCTTTCTGCAGTAACGCGTTTAATTGGGCAGATTAAGAGATTTTGCTTGATTTTTGTTCAAAAATTTGAAAGAGAAAGAGAGAAGCATCTCACGGCAAGGAAGAAGAAAAAGTTGGTTTTGCTTCAATTTTGAAAAGTTAACCAATCTTATCCAAATTCATATTTTTAAAAACTATACTATTGCCCAAAAATATTTCAAAACTTGCATTTTGCTTCCAAAAAAATAATGAAACTACCCAAGCCATTTTTATATTCTTTCACTTTAGTCCATCAATTTTAATTACCATTTTTTCTTTTAATTTCTTGTAAAAAAATTATTTTACCCCTAATAAAGAAAATTGATCACTTTGATCCTTTTTTTTATCTTTTATAGAGAAATTCACATCCTAATTCAATTCCACTTTTTCTATATCTTATTTACAACATTTACAAGAGTTCTGGGTTATCAAAATTTGGCAGAATCCTTCCGACCCTTGACATAATAACCATTTTGCCATTTTTAGTAAAATTGTCCCTTTTTGTCCAAAATAGAAATTTTGGCATTCTTATGGTTATAAAATCTATCTTTCCTTTTAACACACTCTATCTTACTAATTTATATCTTCGACATCTAGTTTGGTCAATCAAAACTTTATCAAATGACGATTTTACCTTTTTTATTTTCGACTTTCTAAAAATATACCAACCGCGTCTCAAATTGAAATTAAACATACCAACATGATATTTATGAAATTCTAATATTTTTTGTACAATCAAAACTCACTTTAATCTCAATTTTGAGTGAAAAGATTATTTTACCCCTACCTGACAAAATAACCTATTTAATCGATTTTCACTCGGTCTCTTTTCAATAACTTCATAAAATATTTTCAAGGATAAGAGATAATAAAGATTAGGGTTTACTTATATCTGAGTGTCACAAAAGTAGATCCATTCATATTGCAATTAGTAGATGATTTAGACGCATTCAATAAGTATCTTTAGGGTACTGTATTATGGTCATTGACTTATAAATACCTTTCTTAAGCATTAATTGGTAAAGCTCAAAGATTCAAGAAACAAAGGGAAATGAATAAGAACCATTTCTGCGAATGCTATAATTTGAAAAGTTTTTCAATTGCATTTTGGGTATATAACATTCACTCTAAAAATTTAATTTTTAAAACATATTTAAAATTTTCTAATATGGAATGTTGTTTATAGATATGGATATATGGGGTTGTCCCTATATATTAGGTTGAGTATGGTGACGGAATAAAAAATGAAATTCCTCACATTTGAATTGGCAAACAATAAAAAGCCCAAAGCATGAGAACGTTTGCATAACATTACTTGCAATAGCTAATGTAAGCTGCTCAACTTGTTTTTATATATATTTTAAATTACTTATTTTTTATTATTAATTTATATTGATAATAATTTTGTACATTTAGACTTTTTCACTACACGTGTTGAGTCCAAATCATTCTGAGAGTTTGTTGGATCACGTCCAATAATTACAATTAATTAGAATAGTAGAAGGGGAGTACGAGGGACATGTAATTGTCTCCTTCCACTCCTCTAAACTCGAGAGTATCATCATTACATGTTAATGATATTCTACAGGATGCAATGATTAAGGTAATTAAATAAATATATTGTACATTTATTTAAAATATTATTTATTGATACATGATTTTCAAAATTGAAATGTTATTCATCAAGTGTCACCACTTTGAGGCAAAGATGTCACAGGATTAGAGTGTGTTATTGAGAGAGATGATGTTATCTATAACGATCCACAGTACACCTCACATATGGATTCTTCCCCAGAGATGCCACCTATATCATCTTTAATTCATATAGGATGTTTTCTTGAATTTGTGAAGAGATCTCCAAGACCTCAGTATGTGCATATAGATGAAATTCTTAAGACAATTGAGGGAATGCGATATAAAATAGAGGCTCATTTCTTTAAGCATGAAAAGTGGTTGCGAGCTAAAATAGAGACACATTTCTTATAGTAGAAAGAGTTGTTACGAGTCGAAATGAAAGTATATTTTTTATAGCAAAAAGAGTTGTTTAAAACTGAAATGACTCTAACTAGGTAAAAGATACATGAATTAAGAAAATAGATGCAAGAACGGCTTGAATTTTTTTACAGAAATGTCTGAGGTATAAAAATTGTTCTCTATTAATATGTTATATTAATAGAATTTTGTTTTGGTTATGTTTTGATTATTTAAATAAAAGTAATATTATTTTATTTTGTTTAATAGTGTTAAGTTGTTTAGCATGTTGATGTAATTAGTCACCAACTTACATTGATGATTTTTGTGAATATATTAGTGCGAGGTGGATATGGAGGACAACCATCTTTTAAGTTTCGTTAAAATGAGTACAACAACAAATATCGCATCTTCAGCAATAACTGTAACTATTCCTGATGATTCTTTTACTCTTGACTTGTAAAGTAAATATGGACGATAGTATAGGCGAGTAAAGAGATTAGTTAGTCCCTTTGTGAATCCAAAGAATTTGAAAAAGCAGAAGGTTGTTAGATCATCACAGGCATAAGAGCAATTGTTAAAATTCTTACAGTGGATGAAAAGTTTTGACTTAACTCTAATGAATTTACCAAGGTGTGGTGTATCATCAAAATGGTTTCTGACATTGTTAAGAGGCAATGAAAGAACTTGGTTAGGGGACGATGTAAGTTTGCCTAGCAAAAAATATCTTATTTTAAATTATTTTCATATAAATATTTAATATAGTTATTATTGTGTTGTGGTTTTGGAGATTAAAAGTGTTGTTGTTATGGTTTCGGATATTGGAAGTGTTGTTACTGTGATCGATTGTGATCTTTATGGATTTGTGGTGTATTATATTTAATTTTTTGTTTTGCTACTAGTTGTTTATATTTCGTAGAAAATTGTTTATATAGTTTGTGGATGATGTTACATTGTGTAAGCGGTTTTTTTTGCCTAGTGTCAGCATGAGATTATAATATTTTTGAATTTTAGGTAGTGTTTATGCAGTTTTAGTTGTATTTCTCGTTATTTTCATGCATTATGTATCAATATTGATGGATCATATATTGTGGACTTGTTGTGATAGTTTTTTTGCATTGTATCATGCATTTTTATAGATTAATCACTTGTTTTTGGCATTTCGGTATTTATCTATACATTATTCTGACATTATTTCACATATTTAGATATTATATACATTTTAAATAGCGTTTATTGAGTTTTAGATACTGTTAGTAGTGTTTGATGCATTTTATTGTCATTTACACAGTTGCTAGCATTGTATGCATTGTTTCACGCATTTTTCAGATATTAAAGTAACATTTGTATAGTTTTAGACATTGTTGGCAATGTTTAATGTATCTTCCTAGCATTTGCCTAGTTGTTGACAATATTGACAATGTTTTATGCATTGTGGATTATGGATAATCATGGTTTTATGTATCTAGGCACTATTT
The DNA here is from genome assembly GCA_032402905.1 of Khaya senegalensis. Classification (NCBI taxonomy): domain Eukaryota; kingdom Viridiplantae; phylum Streptophyta; class Magnoliopsida; order Sapindales; family Meliaceae; genus Khaya; species Khaya senegalensis. The sequence continues at coordinate 1,776,304 of CP135546.1, read as the reverse complement.
GCAAGTGCATATTTAGACTTGCTATGGGGTAAGCAACGTCAATATCTGAATATGGTATCACAACGATAGACTTTGGCATACACATATACCTTTGTAATTGATGTGATTTATTATTATTTTAGACAAATGATTTAATACAAATTAATAAGATTATTTTCTATACTAATATAATTATTTTAAAGAAAAAAGACGAAAGATTCAACAAAAGGAACTACAATTGAAGACATTTAGTTGGGGGAATGAGGTTATTTGGTACATGACAGGTAAGATCGTCTCATCTGGGGAGATTGCAGAGGGACCAAAGACTTAGCTTGACGTGGATTAATAAATCAATATCCAATAATCCTGCAATGAATGCACTCGTGGCTATAACTACCCAACAGCTTGAACAGTTCCAACATATATAAGGGTATGTAATTTTGGAGGCGCATACAAGCTTGGAAAATACAGCCAACATCAATAGCAGCTACAACAATAGCAAAATCCACAACCATATGATTATTATGAAGTGTAAGGTTAAAAAGAACAGTTGCAAGAATTCGAACTAATGCATGTCGAGGCTTATTGTGCTAACAATTTCCAGTCTTCACCAAGTGAGGAATATTATTGAGTGATATGCATTCATGGAGTTATAAGTGGTGATCATTTTGAAGCATTGCTAGAATTTTTTCTAATTACCAGGGTGATCAATGTGTTATATATTATATGTTTTATGTTGATCAATGTCCATTAAAAGACATAACTATTATTATTGTTTAAACAATTTATGTATGAGGATTTAAAGAATTGATCAGTGTGTCATAATTATGTAGACTATGGTCAAAATAGTAAAGAACAACAATCATCGTTGTTGGAATAAAAGCTCCAATTATGTAGAAAATGGGAACATTTAACATTCCCTATTAGTTTTAATTATACACAAAAATCAATATTCAATCTTTTGCAAAAACAAAATTACTAGATAGAGACAATTGTACACGCCTTAATGACAAGTCAGTTCTTATATGCATTAGGTGACCATGGATTTGGGTTGAAAAGGCGTCAGGGAATGGAAACATCACTAGCTTGTACGTAAAAAACAACTGTCCACACCAGAATTATAAGTGCACACTATAGTCGACTTTCAAGCTTTTTAGCGAACTTGTAAAAATAATTTGTTTAAAGTTTCATAAATGAAAATAAAAAAAAATTTAAGTAAATACTATATATTCCTAAAGTGACTAAGATTACTAAATTATGATCTATATATAGAGAAGCCGATTTTCACCAAATTGGATGTATATTTACCAGTCCTATAGCTCTATGACTTTGCTTTTTGGCTTTTTAATGCCTTGTAGAAAGCCAAATGACAGAATCAGAGCAAACATACCATTTGCAAACCTCCATGAAGGTATAAATTGAATTGATTTTGGATTCTCTCGATTTGAACATAATACACAAGTCCCTGAACATAATACATTCAACATTGAAGTAACCATAAAAATAGTTATGGAGCCAAAACTGCATAAATGAGATGTGCTAAAAGTCCACAAACTGATGTAAGTAATTATATTTGACAAAATCAAAATTGACATTATGATTATTTTATTAGACTTGAAATTTGATTTCCAAATGATAAAATTCTAGTTGTATAAAAGCATATTAAATGGAAAACATAACTAACATTACAAGTTACCATAATATTTAAATCTAACCTTACAAATCAAAATCATTATGCTATCTAAATATAATAAATTATGTTTAGTACACATTCAATAATTGAAATACAAAACAATGTACAAGTACAAATCAAAATATAATGTCAACATGCAAAGATATTTACATATATTTAATTTAGTTTTAATGACACTAAGTTCTTACATGTTTGTCGGTTGTGTCCATATTGTTTGCAACGAGAACATTTTCGTTTAACCTCTTATTCTCTAATGAATGGGATTTGTTATATTTTATTTCTTTCAAATTCAAGCCGTCGTATAGGTGGAAGAAGAACTGAAGATCGTATCTCATTAAGAATAACCCAATTAAAACTGAAGTCCAACAAGGTTAATAGCTTTACAAAGACTAGAACAAGTGATGTTGTAATAGAACAATTCAAACAAGGTGTGTTATGCTAAAACCTAACATGTCTATAAGTTGCTAGGGCATGCATATAAGAAAGTTGGTCCAAGTCAAATTTTCTACACTTGTATGTTTTTACTCCAAAGTTGACAATACCGTCTTTTTTTCCGTCCTTTATATGGAATACAAATCGATCAATTAGATAAACTATCACATTTTTTGCTGCATTTATCCGTTTATTAATTTTGTCATGAACCTATTTTATCAGGTGTATTTTTGTTTCAAATACTTTATTTCTCCTTTCATAGAATTATTTTTGTAATAAATTCCTTAAATACTTTATTAATGATGTGATAGGAGAGGACTGAGCATGTCAAAGGATTACCTTCAAACTTTTAGCAATGTTGGTGGTTATTATATCATATCTTCTAGCTGTGAAATGTGCTCGGGCCCATTTGTGACACCTTGCCTCTTCTTCTAAATATTTGGCTGCTTTAGGACTTAGGCACTTTAATCTCAGAAATTAATTATTGAAAACACTCACTCGATATGCCTTCGCAATTATAAAGTAAGTTACCATAAACTTTTCAACTTCATATTTTTCCATTAACTTAAACTTTGATCGAACATTTCCTGCCACATGATATGCACAAACCTCATGCGTCGCTTCAAGAAAAATATTAGTTATGGCTTTCTTAATGCTATCTTGCAACTCTCCGATTGCTTCTCTTAGTTTATGCATAAACTAAGTGCACGAGTCATCATTTTTATTATTCCCAATTCCAAAAGCCAACGGGTATATTTGATCATTCTTGTCTTTGCAAGTTGCTACAAATAAAGTTTCATGGTATTTTACTTTTAAAAAAATACCATCAATTGTTGTTACTAATAGAAACCCTTGATGCAACTGCCCATTGAGATAAAAAAGTACATAAAAAGAAAAATACCGTCGATTGTTATTATTGATAGAAACCCTTGATGCAATTGCCCATTGCGATAAAAAAAAAAGTACATGAAATGATTGTTAATATGTTTACGTATATATGTGACAGTTTTACTATTGCAACATTTTAAAATATGAAAATATAGTGATAGTATATTATATGAATTAGTAAGGTCACCAGAAATTAGTGTAAGGACAACTTCTTTAACACGCCAAGCTTTTACATATGATATTAACTCACTTTATCCACTCTGAATGTCATGTTGAATATTCTTAAGTGTGTACACTTGACTACAGACAGTAAATTTTCTTTTTGTTAGCTCTCTGATAAGCTGAGAACTTGCTTAATGATGTCTATTTGATAATTGTTACATCATACATATGTGTAATTGGTCAATTCGTTTTATTTGAGAATACATATTTTCATACAACAATGTTGCCCAAACTTGCCATTGACATTTATCATCTATACATCTTACCTTGAAATGATTAGTTGTGGATCTATGAATCTTGAACTGAAAGTTCTTTTTCATTACAAGCAAACTCAATTCCTTATATAATTTTTCTTTGTTTCATATAACTTTTCAACCACAGTTTGACCATCATTTGTAATAGAAAAGCTATTAGTTGAGAAATTAAATATTGTAGGAATTGAAGGTATGCATTGTAACATATCATAAGCTAATAGGCCTGCTTTTTCATATGTAAAAGAGGGCATTGAGTTATTGGGTGGTCGTTGGCCATCAACACCAATCCTAGAATGTATCATTGAGGTTAAGTTCTTGTCG
>CP135546.1:1744269-1772015 GCA_032402905.1 Khaya senegalensis | reverse complement strand
GAACTATGTTATGAGTTTACATTGTATTGTCGGTATACTTTAGTAAACAACTAGGATTAGATTGGTATATGTCCTTAGAATAGTATAGTCAATATTTAATGTAGGTAAAAGAATCCCTAGTATAGGATAAAGAATGAAAGACGTGTATTTGTGATTATAGTATAACTGTCAGGTTGTCTTGCTTCAGTGAAAATAAAGAGATAATATGAATGTATGATAACATAGACTGATAATGAACCAGTATGGAGATAATTGTGATACGTGGATCGGATATGTATGTTCCATCTCCCTCAGCTGGGCTTGTAAGTCAGTTTCTAATGGAGGTGTGACGTTAAGACTGTGGTACCCTGAGGGGTAGGTGGAATCCACAGCTGTCCTCCAAATGGCCCAGTGGCTTAGAGTAACAACCATGATCCATAATGTTCCTTAGTATAATCGATCATTTGTAAACGCAATAAAATTTCTATCACCAATCTTCCGGGAGTGGAAATAGCATACAGAAACAGTGTTATTATTTTACTAATACCCTCGATTGTATTTATATTTATGTGTTTGAAATATTTGTATCCTATGTGGGTATTGATTGTGTGCCTAGGATATTTTGGCTATCTCGGGTTGAGTGTGTGATTGATACTGTGTGGTTATACCGGCTCCTAAGCAATTCCTCTGTATGGGGCCGCGGCATTAGCCGTTATTTATACGAATAACTACGTAATGATTTTATATGATCATGTAGGTGTTCGTTGATAAGAATAGAAATAGAATTTAAACGGACACTGGTGATAACGTGATTCATTTAGAAAATATATTGATTGAGATTGCATTATCTGTATATGGTATATCATGAGGAGTGTTACTCTGATTGAGATATTTATACAGAATTCATAGATAATATAATATCTTGTGTACATTATTGAGCATATGCTTGTTGGAACATGTACATTGATATGTGGACATGCATTTACTTTTGTGTGTGGAATTGTATGAAATGGCCAAAATAAGTAGGGATTCAGGTAACAATGCTCCTTCCTTTATTTAAGTATTGTATTATCTTACTGATCCATGTGGTGTGCTCACCCCTTTGTGAGATTATTATTTTCAGGCGAATACAGCATAGCGGTAGCGGTTCCGGAGAGTGCAGTTGAGGCAAAGATTTTCGGGTGGGGCATAGTATATTTAAGGTTTAGGCCATTGTTATGTAATTTTATTTCTGTGTACTCTGAAGTAATAATTTCATTAAAATGCATAACAATTCTTTAGAAAAAAAAAATTAATACTATTTTAGCTATTACTATTTATGTGGTTACGTTTTATAAACTTTTTTGAATAAATGAAAACTTCGCTTCACTATGAGAAAGCGTTGATTTTTGTCTTTTCGATAATTTCAATGTACTAGATGTCACATGAATAGAAATGAAAGGAAGGGGGTGTTACAAATAAATGCTTAATAAGTAAATCTTTAATCAGAGTAAATTAATGCCTGAGAGAGAAAATATTATCTATGGACAGCTAGCACTTTTAGAGATAATGTGATGGTCAAAATGTGTGTGTGTGTGTGTGTGTGTGATTTTTTTTTTAAATGTTTAAAGAATTTGCATAAATTTTATATTTTAATGTAATTCAGTATAAATTATATGACATATTCACAATAAAGATGATCAAAGAACAAAGATGCAAATTTTTAAAAGTTACCTTAATGATTGATAATTATTTGATAATTATTATTAAGCCCTTGAAGATATATTTAACTATTTACATAATAGTTAAGTAAATATAATTAAACATATGTATAGGGACTAAAGTGTAATAAATGATAATTATTAAATAATTATCATTTTGCCTTTAGCTCACACTTATCCATTAATTTACTTAATTGTTAAATTTATAATTATGAATAAGTATAATGATTAAATAATAAATAAAGGATATTTATTGGATAAATATCTTAATTATTTAAATCAAAATTAAGAAAAAAAATATAAAAATGGGATATATTTCTTTATTTTTCATAGGATGAAAAAGAAAACAAGTTTTTCTCTCTCTCTCTAAAATTAGGCCAATCTTTTCTCTCTTCTTGGACGGTGTAAGTTATAAAGGTTTCATAGATTTGAAGCTTATCTTCATCAAATTTTTAAACTAGCAAGGTAAGAAATTCATCCAGAGCTAGCATTATACACATATTTAATATATGTTGAATTTATGTATGAGATGTTTAGTTGTTGATAAAATATATGAATTTGTTGCATGATTAAGTCAATATCCTTTCAAATGCTATCAGAGCATGATTAAGATGATTGTATGGTTTTAATTTGCTTGTATTTGTGAAAATCAAAAGGAATTTTGCATAGGTAAGAATTCAGCTATTTAGGATTTATGGCAACAAAGGCTTTGCCAATCAATTCTAATATGATTAGATGATTCATAATGAGATTATGAACCCTTGGTTGAGTTGATTACATGTGGTTTGATATTCTAATATGATTAGGCATCATAGAGATGTGATCTTGCAAATTGTTGGATAGTTTGCATGAGATGTGAATATGTTCATCAATATTCCTTTTGATGAAACAATGGTTAAATGGATGATTAAACACTTGATTCAATGTGTTAATGTTTTCAGCTAAGTGGGAATTTTGGTGGAAAATTGTTTTTCATCAAGGTTAAATATGTATAATAATGAGATTTATATGTGTATGAATGCTTGGAAATTAAAAGACTTTTATTTCTTTGTTTTCATATTTTTAATCATTATGAGTTGGCGATGAAAAAGTGTTCTCATCATGGTCTTATATGTGTTTAAATGTGTTAAACATATAAGTGTATCAATTGTTGATGTATTTCATACATACATATGTGTGAATTTTTATGGTAACACAAATTGAATTTGCTTGTTATTGTAAATGTATTTGATACGTATTTAAAATGTTTAAATGCATGTGTATGTGGTAATGTTTTGTTTGTGTATTTAATTTAATTATATGCATCTTTTAAAATATATATAATTGATATATATATTTATGTGTATGATTTATGCATTTAACTCTGTGTGTGTATGTGTTATAGATGCATATATACATACGTTAGTTGCACATAGAAGTATATATATACATGAATACATGTGTATTTTGTGTGTGTTTATGTATATGAACATGTGTAGAAATGTATTATAGAATAAAAATAAAACATTAGGTTGATTGACCAATTTGAACAAGCAAAATTATAGTTTCTAATTTGACCAGTTACCTTAAAACAACAAACTAACTCAATAAATACTAAAAAAATTATTCTTGTGAGACATGATATTATACCATACAAGCAAATCAATAAAAATTTATTATAGATAATGTGTAAGTGTTATACATGTTTTAATGATTAAAAAATTGTTAATGATCATAAGCAACAAAACTTTAATAAAAACATACACATGTATATGATATACATATGTTTATTGTATGTTGTGATATGTATATGATATATATTAACTTCCTAATAAAATTATTAAATCCATACCTCTTATAGTAGGGATAATAAGGAATTCTATAATTTGATATTGTATTCTAAAATTTCTATTGTATGAGAAGTACAATATTGATGTTATAGAATTTAATTATCTAATGTTTGGATGTGTATTTTTATTTGGATCCAGATTTCTATTGTGTGAAATACAAATGAGAATTATATTTTAAGAAAACATAATAGTTTTTATTTAACTAGCTTAAAGTACCAAAATTTCTATTATGTATGATATTCGAGGTTAGGGTGAGGAAAATGAATGAAGTCGTACATAAGATGTAAAATATATATATATATATATATATTATTTATTGAATTAATAGCCCAAAATTTTTATTATGTAAAGTTAATTAATTTTAATAAAAATTCGATTCCTTACTAATATTTTAATTTATTGAAATTAAATGAGACTTTTGAGTCTTGACATGGAAAGTATAAGTTTCAAATTAAACAGTGAGAATTAATATGATTGACATTTAAAAGAATATTCAAAGTGTTTGATTGTCATAATTCAAATTATTTCAAATATATAAGACACTAATCGATATTTATTTTTTGTAGTTTCTCATAATTGTGATATAAACAAAAATATACAAAATTATCAAACAATGTTCTCCTAAGAATATTGGATAATAATATTTTGATGAGACAATACTTTAAAAATTAGCTAAGAAATTTAAGAATAGTTCTCAATTTCGAAAAAATTATTTATGTCTTAAAAACAGTTCTATCACTCTAAATTAATGAGAACAATTCCCAGGATGAACGTGAAATGTTTGATAGATGACATAAGGATAACAAGAGAGTTTGAGACTTCATGTTAGCCTCAATGAATAGAGAGCTCTAAACAAAACACAAGAATGTTTATAGTGTTTATGATATTCTTACTACCTTATTACAATTGTATAATGAGAATTCTATAGTGGCAAAATATGAACTGTATACTTTTTTCTTTAATATGAGACTTAGGGAAGAGATGCCACTAGTTGATTATGTCATCAAGATGATTAATCTTTAAATCATTAATCTAAAAATTAATATAAAATAAAATAAAAAATTTACTATTTATCCTTTGTCTTTTTTGTTATTTTTGTTTTTTACCTTTGTCCATTTTCTTTCTTTCAAATACTTTAAAACCCTAAGCACAAATCAACTTTTCTATTTATAATGATATAAAATTTCAATTCGGTCTTTAATTTGACTCTTTCTTTTTATTTGACCATAAACTTATAATTTATTTTTAAAATATCTAATTATTTTCTAAATAATACATATATGTTCAAAAAAATAAGTTATTATTTATATATAAATATATAACATATATTAAAAAAAACGAGGGTGTTGCAGCAATTTATTTCGTGCACTCGCGCGTGTGTTATCATGATTTCTAAGTCAAAGAATAACTAACTCGGTTTTTATTGGGATTCAGTTGCCTAGATTGCTTCAGTTCAAATTGTTTTTCAAGTGCCATACATACATTTATGTAAATTTGGTCCTCTAAACCCTAACGTAGCTCTAACCTTACTATAATACATTAATATGATTTAAGTAAGATCTCAATAAATTTTTAAAATACAAATATTAATGTTAAAAAATAAAATTTAAGTTAAAAAAATAAATTATATCCTCCATAAACTTTAAAGGCTAGGAATTATTTATAAAAGTATTTTTAAAACTTCTTTCTTACGGGGATAAATATTAAGGCTTCCTTGAAGCTAAAAAGTGATTAATTATTTTATTCAAGCGGTCAAGGTAGAGAAAATATTAAATAAACCAATAGAGTCAACTCTTTTGGATTTATTTATATATAAAAAAATTATTTAATTAATAATTATCTCAATCTCCTATGATTGATTGGTTATGGGTAGCCTCACAAATATTCTAAATTCAATAACCATACGACAAAATTAACATCACCATGTATAATCTATTAATCATTAAGGAATAAAAAATAGACTATTAAGAAAAAGAAATTCATATTAATGTAAAATCAATCACATAGATTTTGACATTTTATCAACCTCTTGAATTTCTTTTAAATTGATTAGGACAGTTTCTTTTTCATTGCAATGATCAAAACCAAGTCATTTTAATCTATTTATTTTAATAAGCATCAAAATTTTTAAAATGATAAGTAATTAAATTAAAAATATATTATACATACATAAATAATTATAATAGTAAAGATATAAATTATATTCATATAAATAAATATGGTAATGTTATATTATTGTTACATCTTATAAAAAAAATTTTTTAACCCATGTAAATGTAGGATGTAATTTTTCTTTTTTGGTTTAGTATAAATATAAGACACATAACAAATTTAACAATACTTTAATAATATAATATTATCAATTTACATGGATTAATTTGTATAAGAAATTATGTGCAATGACAGTCTAATAAGTAATTATGACTATGAGAATATTAAATAAGTCTAATAATTTGAAAAAAAAAATATATCATATTTGTATCAAATGGTAGTGATAAAATTTATTTTTTTTCATGTTTTATTTATTGAAAATTATAATAAATTATTTTATATGTTTCTCGTTTGGAGTTGTAGTATTTTTACTATATTTCAAAAATAAGAGAAAATTAAATATATAAGAAATATTATTTTTTTGATAAAAAATATTATTTTATTTTATTTATTTTTTACATCAAGTGATTTCATTCCACAATAGTTGTTACTTTTAAGTCACATACCCTCAATATCACACAAGATTTTAGTTAATTATAGGGCAAGTTTTTAAAATAAAAGTATTAATAATAACTATTTAGTAACATAATTTACTAGATAATTTAGGAAATTAGAACAAAATTAATTAAGATTTAATATAAATTTATTGGCTGTAAACTTCTAGAAGATAAGAAACCTTGTTTTAAAGAAAAATATAAAATAATGTTTCACAGCTTTGTGGCTGAATAGGTAACATTTGTCTATTGTTTTTTCTCAAACAAGAAATTATTTTCCAACGGGAGGTGGGCTTCTCCCCTCTTCTAACTGATCAATTAACATTAATTTAATTTAAAATCAATAAATTTTAGGATGCATTGAAAAACTAAACTAATCAAAAGCTTACTTTATTCTTTATTAATTAAGCATAAAAAACAGATGAAAATTTATTTGCCATCACTTGAATTCCAAATTTTGAAGTTTAATGATCTTAACAAAAACCATTAAGTTATCAATCTTTTCATAATCAAAATATTTTTTTATTTTTTTCTAAATTAATCTTATATTTACGTATTATTTTTATTATTAAAAACTTTAAAATTATTAAATCTAATTAGTAACAAAACTAACGATAAGATCTCATGTTCTGTAATGTTAGTCCCAAAATTTTTTTTTAAAAAAATTGATCTCCTAATTCAATATTTGTCATATTTTGTTTAAAAAATAAAATTTACTTACTATAATTTAGTCTAATATTTTTATTATCTCTTCATATTTTATAAAATAATCAAAAAAATTTTATCATTATATATGTTATTGTAGATTGTAAAATTTTTGCATAAATAAATTTTAAATATTTTCATATTTATTATGTCAACTAACGATGATTGAAATTTTACTTTAAATAGAAATAGTGTAGCTTGAATCAAATAAAATTTTATATAAAATACTGAGTGCTAATTGGATCAGCTACTAAAATTTCTTGAAATATTATAAGATTTCTGGGCCTCAAACCTAGCTCGTATTAAATTGAAATGTCATCAAATTAGGGGGAAAAAAAACTTGCAGGAAATACAATTTTCAACAGTAAGTTTGCATGCAAAAAGAGTACTAGGTAGCCTTAATATAGAGTTAGAAAACTGATCCCAAAGTCCAGACAAAACATTTGAATTTCAATTGGAAATCGACAAGTAAGTCAAGATCAAAATCATTATCCGTTTTATTCTTGTAAATTTTGGACAAGTCTTTGCCTTGACAATTGTCTGCATTAATTATTATTTAATTTTGGACAAGTCATTGGTCAGAGAAGAACATCAAACCTCACAAGCAATATAATAATAATAATAAATATGAATATTTGCTATTATTATTATTATTATTATTATAACTACTGTTGCTGGATCTGTTTATATATATTTCAAGATTTTGCCAGTCCTTAGTCTTGGCCGAAATTTTATTACGATTAATATAAAGTGAAATACGGACAATTCATTAATAAACTAATTATGCCCTCATGCTGTCCTCAATTAAGAAGAAATAAAGAAAAGGGAGACTTCTTTCTCTTAGGAGATATTAAAATTAAAAGGCCAGCGTGAGAAATAGACGCGGCGTCTCCTGCTCCCAAGCAACAAGTCCACGCTTAATTCTCGTGCACGCATATGCATGATGTAAGAAAAATATTTAATTAATTGGCAACTTAATTTTAGTTGGTGGAGAATATAGCTTTCAGAATAACAATAATATTATAAATTTCCTTAGAGTAAAAGATGAAGAATTGGTCGTTCAATCATGGTAAAATAACTTAATTATAATTAATAATTCAGATATAAAAAAATATTTTTTTATTAAAAACTTTAATTTTTTTTTGTAAGTTTCAATATTAAATTTTAATTGTCGAATAGTCAATTTTAACTTCTTTTACTAACATATATATATATATATATTCGTAATACTTATCTTATAATATTTTAAATCAAGTGTTGAACTTATTGCTTGTACAAATAAAATGTAAGTGAATACAATATGATTTAATATACAATACTTTCCTTCATGTAAAGGATTAAATTAAAAAATAAAATAAAATTCATTTGTAACATGTGAATTATTAATTTATAATATTAGTTAAGTTAGAAAAAGTTGAACAAAGAAAGAGAGAAATTAATAAAAGCAAAAATAATATTATAGGCTGTAAGTTATATTAAAATTTTGAGTGTTACCAAATAGTAATAGGTTTAATTAATGGTAGATTAGTTGACAATTTCAAGATCTGATCCCAAGGCCTCAGGTTCTCTTCTTATTAGGGGATTTCGTACGGGATTCACATTCCATGGGAAAAGCATGATGTCACTATTATGTATTTTATTTAGGGTAAGGTTACAGTGTGCTGCAGTCGTATAATACAACTCTCCCCTTCTATTTTTATTTTTATTTTTTTTACAATCTCTCATGCTTTATTTATAATTCTCCGCTCTTTCATTGTAATTTTTAATTTTTATTAATTTTTTATAAAATATTATTAGATTACTTAAATTTGTATTCTAATTTTTATTTAATTTGATATCGTAATTTTTATCTATTCGATTGAGATAATTACTTAAAATCATGTCATTACTTAAGAAATAAATTGAGATAATTACTTCATATGTTTGGAATTACTATTTCAAGTATAAAGTAAGTTGAGAAATGTAATGAAAGAGTTGAAAATTACTAATAATTGTGATTTTTGCTAGTAAATGATACACATCAAATGCAACATTATTCATAATATAGAATTTATTTTTAATTTTATAAGTCTAGCATTACTGATAATATTATTAATATTCATTAATTACTAAGCCTGTTTAATTAGGTAAATTAAACCAGTCCCAAGACTACATTTGTGTCCCAATCATACAGTTGGAAATATTACAAAGAGAGGAAAAAAAATTAATTATCTAGAAGCCCTAATATTAGGGGAATGTAAGAAGACAATATAATCCACTATTTAAGCAAAACAAACAGTCACTTTATGGGGTTAATATTGTCTTTTCGGACTGAACACAAGGCTCAAATAATAGAGAGAGATGCCGAAAGGAAGAACTCAAGACGTAGTAAAATGCTATATGATTCTTGGTAGTAATTAATTAATTAATTAAGAGGATTTAGTTAATTTAATGAAATTAAAGTCAAAGCTTAGATGCGTCCTAGTGTGTATAATACTATGTCTTTTAGATTAGGGAAATTGACTTTGGTGCCTCAAAAGAGGCATTAGAAGAACGCAGAAATTAAGAGAGATTCTGCTTCTTGTTTTTCTCGATGGATCCAAGAAATAATTATCGTCGCGAAGACGAAACTGGAATGGACATTGATCTCTCCCTCAAAATTGATTCTAAACGACAAGAAGAACAAGAAGAAGCAGAAGAAGGAGATAACTATGATCATGAACAAGAGAAAAAAGATGAAAAAATGAAACAGGAATCAGCAGTAGCTGCAGCAGAATTATCATCCTTGGAAGAAAACTGCAGCAAGACAGAAGAGGTAAATTAAATTATAGCTGCAGCTCTCTTTTTCTCTTTGATTTCTTTATAAATTACAAGAAGCAAAACAAAGATTTTACGTATGTTTGGTGTAATTATCAGTTATCGTCGTTGCAAAAGGAGATGAATCGGATGAAAGAAGAGAACAACTTGTTGAGGAAGGTAGTAGAACAAACGATGAAAGATTACTGTGATCTTCAAATGAAATTGTCTGTCATACAGCAAAACAGCCAGCACAAGGTATGCAAATGCATATATGTATATATTGAATCAATAATTTTAGATTTTTTCTTTGGATCAGTTTTGGTCATGAAATATTAATTATTTTGCTTAGGATCCACATGTTTTTCTCTCACTACTGCATGGAAATGATCAAAGAACTCTTCAAGATCCAAAGATGGCTTCCAAACCTAAAGATAATTTTTCTAAAGGGAATGAATTAGGGTTATCACTGAGGTTACAGACAGAAACAGATATGACTCAGACAGAGAGCGAGGTAGATAAAGGAGAGATCAATCACAATGCAAGCTTTACTGCATTAACTCAAAAAAATAAGCAGCAGTTTCAAAGAAGTGAAATGTTCTCAGGAATTACAAGTCAAATTTCCTCAACCCCCAACAGAAAAGCTAGGGTTTCAGTGAGAACAAGATGCCAAGAAGCAACTGTAAGTTTATCATTCAAGTATTGGCTAACATTCTTCCAAATAATTGACTGCAAAATTTTCAGCTTTTATTTTTATTATTATTATTGCAGTTGAATGATGGATGCCAATGGAGAAAATATGGACAGAAAATAGCTAAAGGAAATCCTTGCCCACGAGCTTATTATCGATGCAAAGTAGCTCCAGGATGTCCAGTAAGAAAACAGGTACAAAAGTAGTTTATAATCCCAGTACTAAACTTATCTCAATATTTCTGAATCTGAATCTCATTTGTTTGTAATTATGTTTAGGTGCAAAGATGCCCAGAGGACATGTCAATTCTGATAACAACATATGAAGGAAATCATAATCATCCTCTTCCTGTTGGTGCAACTGCCATGGCTTCGACAGCAGCATCTTCGACAGCAGCTGCAGCTTCATTTATGTTGTTGGATTCAAGCTATAATTCTGACCTCCATCACCAAAATGCTCAGTTAAACTCCTTTTCTCACCCATCAAGTTTCCGAAATATAAACCCCAATGATCCTTCAAAGGGTATTGTTCTTGATCTCACAAGAAGTTCCTTTGATCATCAACAATTATTGTTCCCAATGGCTACTGCTAGCTCTTCATCTGCTCAATCTGGTTTCACTTGAATGTCAAGGAAAGAATTAAATTTGAAGATTACATTATGGTAATTATACTACTTTTCTATGTAGTTCTAGAGTTCAGATATAACATAAGTGTCTAATAGTAACTGTTCCAATGGGTAAGATATTTCGAACGATCATACAAAGAATTTGAGTTTGAATCTCTTTACGTTCATGCAAGAGAGTCCTGATTGCTCCGTTATTTTCAAAAACTAAAAAGAAAAGATAAGAGATTGAAGGTTTGAAGAAAGAAAGATTAATTAGAGAGTTGGGTGAAAATGTGACCACAATTAAATGCTTTTGATCCTAAATTTAGGGTTGCTGTTGCGGCTGCCATGCACTTCTCTTCCTAATAAAGAAAAGAGAAGCATTTAGGTATACAACTTTTTCGGTGGGACCTTTCTAGGGCAGCTGTGGTGCCAACAATGGCCTGTTGAATAAACTGAAGAATATTTTAAAAAATAAATTAATGGAATGATTTATTTAATTTACTTAGTCAACAACTTCATTGATTGTAAATTAATTAAAATTGATTTGTAGACTTAACAATTTATATTGCTATTCTACATTTTGTTTAATTATATCTTACTTATTAATGACTTTTAAAATTTAATTTGTTTGTAGATTTTCTCCATACAATGCGAGAAGTAATCTTATTATATTTTACGGTTATAATATTTGTTTTTATATTTATTATGGTATAATATTTTAATAAAAATTTAATTTTTAATAATAGTTTTATGTTTAATGTTTATTAGATATTTTATAACATACAAATTTCTCCGAACAAATCTATTTTGATTAAAATTTACAAGAATAAATGCAACAACTTATTTTTCCTTCTAAAATTATTTTGATAACATGTTTCTCTTTTATTATTTTTAAATATGTTATAAATACAAAATATATTTTAATTTAGAAAAGGATTGAAGTTGGAAAAAAAAAAGTTTAAAATTTTGCGGTATAAAATATTTTTCAAATTTAATATAGAATAATATCTTTTTTTAGTTATTTAACATAAAATTAAAGGTATAATATAAAATTTTAAGAGGTGTGATGTTATTACACAGAGTTAAGAGTTACTCCGGGGAGGTCACGACCGGGGAAGGTGGTGCAAGACACAATCAACACGAGAATACAAGGAAGATGAAGTCCACGATAAATAAAAAGATAAAAGGAGACAGACAAAACAAATATTATAATAATAATAATTGATTTTTGATTACTTATTCTATTTTGAAATAAGATGTTACCGCAAATTCTGCAAGCTTGAATTACGGCAAATTCTGGGTGGACGAAGTAATGCTTGGAAGGAAGTTGTTTCTGGGTTACTGGTGCAGTGGTGGGAAATATAATTAATAAATTGAGCGCCTGGAAAGTGAAAAAGGGTATGAAGTAAATTAACGGTTGGAAAGTGAGAAAGGTCTAATTTTTTTTAAAATATTTAAGATATTTGATTGCATTAAAATAAATGACACTACCACTCTAAATATGTTACAAACAGTAGACTTCTTAGAGAGCCAAGAAAAAAAAATTGTAAAAACTCTCAAAAAAAGTTATTTTTTTTTAAAATAACAGCCTTAATGTTAAGAGGTTCTTGGATTCTTTTGGAAAAAAAAGAAAGAGTGAGTTACGAAATTAGATTACAAAAGTAAGGGTTTTTGATCCAAATAGCCATATTTTAAGGCCCGATTATACTTATAACTTTAGTTGTAAGAGTTTTATAATTAGAGCCAATTACTTGTCTTTCGAACAAAAATACCCCTCACTTGTTATTTGTTGTTATCGCATGTTTTCGTTGTCAATTGTAGAACTTGTTTTATTTTTCTTTTAAACAGCATTTAAAAACAAAAATCAAGATCTAAACCATTTGCTTCAATGTCACATCAATCTATTATTGTTAAAGCTAGCTCGAAGTAAGTACTAACACTAACAAAGCTATATTGTGATCATATTGACCTGCTGTTATTCTTAGTATATTAAAATCATATTTATATTGTATTTTTATTCACTTTGACTTAGTTATGTACGTAAAAAGCTTAGAAATTTACTTAGACTACCTCATATGCATGCATTTTGTGGTAGGCTTGAAAAATTGTAAGATGTTGTTAATTTATTCATATTCAAGTTAAGGAAGATAATAAACAGAAAGTCGCTTGATAATCGACAATTTTCATTGCGAGAAAATAAAAATTATCGAGGAAAATCAATTTCTCCTGCGACATTTTTTATCAAAGGAATTAGTGTTAAACCACCTCCCCTGCAATAAAAATTGTCATGGAAAGAACTAATTTCTTTCGATAATCTTCATCTTCCCACAATAAAAATTGTCAAGGAAATTATCCATGTCCATGATTTTTCATAACTCCTTTGACAAAAAATGACGAATTTTCAATAGAAAAATGTATGGTAATTTTGTCTAATTATTTTTTATTCATTTTGCACAAAGGGCCAGAGTTTCAACGATGATTGTATATGACAGAACATAAGAGCATTTATCGGATGACGGCAAAACTTAAAATGGTGATTGTAGTTATGATTTCATTGTAAAAAAAAATATAAAATATGAAGAACTTATTCATAAACTGTACTCCTTCTTAGAGAAAAATTTAAATGAATTTACTGTTAAAATGAAAACTGTGTATAAACATTACGTCCTTTCAATTATTGGCATTCAAGACCGAGTGATGTAACTAATGATACAAAAATTACTTTTTTTGTTTATCTTAATAGTCAAGTTATAACATTTAGAGGATTTATGCTATTATTTGTTACATTAGAGTGACGAGAGGTAGCAAAAGCACTAGAATTTCTAGCTATTCAAGCTATGCAACACTTTGTGGGTCTAGAACAAGGACCGAATTCGTTTGTTTCTTTGTAGGTAGTAACCAAGTTAGCTCTGC
Source organism: Khaya senegalensis (assembly GCA_032402905.1). Classification (NCBI taxonomy): domain Eukaryota; kingdom Viridiplantae; phylum Streptophyta; class Magnoliopsida; order Sapindales; family Meliaceae; genus Khaya; species Khaya senegalensis. The sequence continues at coordinate 1,758,111 of CP135546.1, read as the reverse complement.
AGTTCTTGTCATAGTTGTAGGTGTACTAAATTCTTCAATTCAAAATAATAAGGACTCTACAAATGATTATCTTGAGCAATTGTACGAGCAATAAGAACCTAACCCTAATGATACGTTCTGGGATTGGTATTGATGGCCAACCACCACCCAATAACTCAATGCCCTCTTTTAGATATGAAAAAGTGGGCCTATCAACTTATGATTCGTTACAATGCATACTTTTAATTCCTATAATATTTAATTTCTCAAACTAATGCTTTCTTTAATACAGATGATGGTCAAACTGTGGTTGGAAAGTTATATGAAACAAAGAAAAACTATGTAAGGAATTGAGTTTGCTTGTAATGAGAAAGAACTTTCAGTTTAAGATTCATAGAACCACAACTAATCGTTTTAAGACAAGATGTATGGATGATAAATATTAGTGGCAAGTTTAGGCAACATTGTTGCAAGAAAATACGTATTTTCAAATAAGACAAATTGACTAATTATACATATGTATGATGTAAGAATTATCAAATGGACATCACCAAGAGAGTTCTCAGCTTATCAGATAACTAATAAAAAAAAAAATTTACTGACTGTAGTCAAGTGTACACACCTAAAAATATTCAACATGACATTCAGAGTGAATATGGTAAGTTGATATCATATGCAAAAACTTGGCGTGCTAAAAAAGTTGTCTTACACTAATTTCTAGTGACTTTACTGATTCATACAATATACCACCACTATATTGTCATGTTTTAGAATGTTGCAATAATAAAACTGTCACATATATACATAAACATATTAACAATCATTTCATGTACTTTTTTATCTCAATGGGCAGTTGCATTAAGGGTTTTTATCAGTAATAGTAATCAACGGTATTTTTCTTTTCATGTACTTTTTTATCTTAAAGGGCAGTTGCATTAAGGGTTTCTATTAGTAACAGCAATTGATGGTTTTTTTCTAAAAGAAAATTAAAATAGAACATTATTTGTGGCATCTTGCAAAGACAAGAACGATCAAATACATCCGTTAGCCTTTGGAATTGGGAATAATAAAAATGATGACTCATAGGCTTAGTTTATGCATAAACTATAAGAAGTAATCGGAAAATTGCAAGACAGCATTAAGAAAGCCATAGCTAATATTTTTCTTAAGGCGGCGCATGGGGTTTATGCATATCATGTGGTAGGAAATGTTCGATCAAAGTTCAAGTCAATGGAAAAAAATGAAGTTGAAAAGTTTATGGTGGCTTACTTTATAGTTGCGAAGGCATATCGTTAAGTGTTTTCAATAATTAATTTTTGAGATTAAAATGCCTAAATCCTAAAACAGTCAAATATTTAGAAGAGGAGGCAAGGTGTCACAAATGGGCCCAAGCACATTTCACAGCTATAAAATATAATATAATAACTACCAACATTGCTAAAAGTTTGAAGGCAATCCTTTGACATGCACAGTTCTCTCCTATCACATCATTGATAAAGTATTTAAGGAGTTTATTATAGAAGTGGTTCTATGAAAGGAGAAATAAAATATTTGAAACAAAAACACACCTGATAAAGTGGGCTCATGCCAAATTAATAAACGGATAAATACAGCAAAAAATATGACAGCTTATCTTATTGATCAATTTGCATTCCATGTAACGGACAGGAAAAAAGACGGCATTGTCAACTTTGGTGTAAAAACATGCAAGTGTAGAAAATTTGACTTGAACCAACTTTCTTGTACGCATGCCCTAGCAACTTATAAACATGTTAGGTTTTAACATAACACACTTTGTTCGAATTATTATCTTGTTGGACATCAGTTTAATTGAGTTATTTTTAATAAGATACGTTCTTCAATTCTTCTTCCACTTATATAATGGCTTAAATTCGAAAGGCATAAGACATAACAAATCCCATTCATTGGAGAACAAGTGGCTAGACGAAAATGTTTTCATTGCAAACAATATAGACACAACCGACAAACGTGTAAGAACTTAGTGTCATTACAACCACATTAAATAGACATAAAAATCTTTGCATGTTGACGTTGTATTTTGATTTGTACTTATACATTGTTTTGTATTTCAATTATTAAACGTGTATTAAACCTAAAATGTTATATTTAGATTACATAATAATTTTGAGTTGTAATGTTAGATTTAAATATTATGTTACCTTATAATGTTAGTTATGTTTTCTATTTAATATGCTTTTTTACAACTAGAATTTTATCATTTAGAAATCAAATTTCAAGTTCAATGAAATAATCATAATGTTAATTTTGATTTTGTCAAATATAATCACTTGTATCAGTTTATGGACTTTCAGCACATCTCATTTATACAATTTTGGCTCCATAACTATTTTTATGGTTACTTTAATGTTGAATGTATTATGTTCAGGGACTTGTGTATTATGATTAGATTGAGAGAATTCAAAATCAATTCAGTTTATACGTTCATGGAGGTTTGCAAATGGTATTTTTGCTATGATTCTGTCATTTGGCCTTCTATACACAGCATTAAAATGCCAAAAAGTAAAGTCATAGAGCTACAAGACTGGTAAATATACATCCAATTTGGTGAAAATTGACTTTTCTATAAATAGATTATAATTTAGTAATCTTTGTCACTTTAGGAATATATAGTATTTACTTAAATTTTTTTTATTTTCATTTATGAAACTTTAAATAAATTATTTTTACAGGTTCTCTGAGAAGCTTGAAAGTAAACCATAGTGTGCCACTTATGGTTCTGGTGTGGACAATTATCTTTTACATACCAGCTAATGATGTTCCCATTCCCCAATGCCTTTTCAACCCAAATCCATGGTCACTTAGTGCATATGAGAATTGAACTGTCATTAAGGCATGTATGATTGTCTCTATCAAGTAATTTTGTTTCTATAAAAGATCAAATATTGATTTTTGTGTATAATTAAAACTAAAAGGGCATGTTAAATGTTCCCATTTTTCACATAATTGAAGCTTTTATTCCAGCAACGATGATTGTTGTTCTTTACTATTTTAACCATAGTTTACATAATTATGACACATTGATCAATTCTTTAAACCTCCATACATCAATTGTTTAAACAATAATAATAGTTCTATCGTTTAATGGACATTAATCAACATAAAACACATAATATATAACACTAATCACTCTGGTAATTAAAAAAAATTCTAGCAGTGCTTCAAAATGATCACCACTTATAACTCTATGAATGCATATCACTTAAAAATATTTTTCACTTGGTAAAGATTGGAAATTGTTAGCACAATAAGCCTCAGCATGCATTAGCTCAAATTCTTGTAATCGTTCTTTTTAACCTTGCACTTCATAATAATCATATAGTTATGGATTTCGCTATTGTTGTAGCTACTATTCATGTTGGTTGTATTTTCCAAGCTTGTATGCACCTCCATAATTACATACCCCTATATATGTTGGAACTGTTCAAGTTATTGGGCGATTGCAGCCATGAGTGCATTCATTGCAGGATTGTTGGATATTGATTTATTAATCCATGTCAAGCTAAGTCTTTGGTCTCTCTGCAATTTCCCTAAACGAGACAATCTCACTTGTCATGTACTAAATAATCTCATTCCCCCAACTAAATGTCTTCAATTGTAGTTCCTTTTGTTGGATCTTTCATCTTTTTTCTTTAAAATAATTATGTTAGTATAGAAAATAATCTTATTAATTTGCATTAAATTATTTATCTAAAATAATAATAAATCACATCACTTACAAAGGTATATGTGTCTGCCAAAGTGCATCATTACGGTACCATATCCAAATATTGACATTGTTTATCCCATAACAAGTCCAAATATGCATTTATATGCTGTCAAAATTAAGAAAACTTGTATAAATTGGCTTTTTTTGGTCGAATACTTGCAAATAATGCCTAGATACATAAAATCATGATTATTCATAATCTACAATGTATAAAATATTGTCAATACTATCAACAACTAGGCAAATGGTAGGAAGATACATTAAACATTGCTAACAATGCCTAAAACTATATAAACGCTACTTTAATATCTGAAAAATGTATGAAACAATGCATACAATGCTAGAAACTGTGTAAATGACAATAAAATGCATCAAACACTACTAACAATATCTAAAACTACATAAATGCTATCTAAAATATATATAATATCTAAATATATGAAATAATATTAGAATAATATGTAAATAAATACCGAAAATACCAAAAACAAGTGTTTAATCCAAAAAAAACTGTATGATACAATGCAAAAAAACTATCACAATGAGTCCATAATATATGATCCATCAATATTGATACATAATGCATGAAAATAACGAGAAATACAACTAAAACTGCATAAACACTGCCTAAAATTCAAAAACATTACTATCTCATGCTGACACTAGGCAAAAAAAACTGCTTATACAATATAATATCATCCACAAATTGTATAAATAATTTTTTACGAAATACAAACAACTGGTAGCAAAACAAAAAATTAAATATAATGCACAACAAATTCACAAAGATCACAATCGATCATAGTAACAACACTTTCAATATTTGAAACCATAACAACAACACTTTTAATCTCTAAAACCACAACACAATAACAATTATATTAAATATTTATATAAAAATAATGTAAAACAAGATATTTTTTGCTAAGTAAACTTACATCGTCCCCCAACCAAATTCCTTCATCACCTTTTAACAATGTTAGAAACCACTTTGGTGATGCACTACACCTCGGTAAATTCATTGAAGTTAAGTTAGAACTTGTTATCCACTATAAGAATTTCATCAATTGCCCTTATGCCTGCAATGATCTAACAACCTTCTGCTTTTTCAAATTTTTTAGATTCACAAAAGGATTAACTAATCTTTTTACTTGCCTATACTATCATCCATATGTACTTTCCAAATCAGCGGTAAAAGAATCATCAAAAATAGTTACAGCTATTGTTGAAGGTGTGATATTTGTTATTGCACTCATTTTAACGAAACCTGAAAAATGGTTGTCCTCCACAACCACCTCACACTAATATATTCACAAAAATCATCAATATAAGTAGGTGACTAATTGCATCAACATGTTAAACAACTTAACACTATTAAATAAGATAAATTAATATTATTTTTATTTAAACAATCAAAACATAACCAAAACAAAATTCTATTAATATAACATATTAATAGAGAATAATTTTTATACCCCAGACATTTTTACAAAAAATTTAAGTTTTACCAATTAATGCTTAAAAAAGGTATTTATAAATCAATGGCCATAATACAGTATCCTAAGGATACCTATTGAATGCGTCTAAATCAACTACTAATTGCAACATAAATGGATCTACTTTCCTATGACTATCCCTCCTCAACAAAGTTGCTTAATAAAGTAAACTAATGCTATCTTTAACGTATCATCATCTTCCATGGTGCTAAAGTCTGTCTTCTTCATAAATTTATCTAGTTGATTTTACTTGATCTACAGTACCCTAGGAAAAAAAAACTTGTTGAGTAATTTATATTCCTTCCTTTTGCTTTTGGGAATCACCTTACCCCTTGAATAATGACCAAACTTAAGGCAGTTATCAACCCAAATTCCATCTTAAAATATCAAATTACTTGGTCGTATATTAAAAACCAAATTTGTTCCTCTGTTTTGGGCCCAATAACATAAACTTCTCTTAACAGCATGTTATGAACTAACATTCCTAATAAGCCAAGCTTTTGCACCCTTAAAAACCTCCTAAAACATGATTGCAAAAACAAATCGAGCTATGCTGCATTTATCTTCTGTTTAATCCTCTTAACAGCCCACATGTGTGATAATGATGTCATAACTCCTTAGAAAAAATTTGTTTCTGCGATCTTCAACATTTTACTCACATCAGGACTCAGTGTATTCATGATTCCTGTTTAACAAATAATATAATCAAAAAGTCATTATAAAAAAGTGATTTTACCATTAAAAAGTTTTGACAATATCAAATGTAAGTTGCAAATTTAACTCTCAACAAACAGTAGAGAAAAAAACACACCACTATATATTGGATTGATAGTTAATGAAAACATGTTTTCACAAATGTTTAGTCTACTACAAAAAAATAAAGTCCACACCTTATTGAAAGGAAGCAGTAGAAATAACATTGTTAAGGTAGAATTGATGCATTAAAAATTAGCAAAGACCATCATTCCCGCGATGAAATTTGTCGGACGAAAATGAAATTCATCGAGGGAGTGTCATTATTAAAGATACTTTCATAATGAAAATCATCATTTTCGTGATGAATTTTATCATGGGAATGGAGAATAAGGTCAATGTTTCCTTAATTAATTTCATCACGAGAATGATAATTTTCATCGTGAAAGTATTTAACTACATTAATTTTACTACCTAATTTTATAAGGTCACAATTTTACAATTAAGAAATCAAGCATAATCCTAAAAATAATAAAATAATTTTTCTTAAACCTATTAATTAGTAATTATGACCTTGTATTTAGTACTATTATTATAAAATAATAATAATTGCAAGATAAAATTAAAATACATATATATATATTTTATTCATGGGTGGATAATATTAGTTTAGAATTAATAAATTTGAAATATGACCCGTTATAATTCTAAATAATAATTCTAATCTATTTATGAGCAAAAGCATCAAACAAACTCTAAATAATTATAAATTTTTACAATTATATATCTAATCTAATAAACAAGTTCTTACCTAATTTTTAACATGGTAATCTCTTTCAATTTAACAAATTAAAACTAAAAGACTTATATTTTTAATCAAACTTTAATATGCACATAAATATACTAGTACAAAATTAATACAAAAGAAAATATATATATATATATATTTACATATTGTTTATAATATAATTAATAAATAATATAATCACTGAAAAATTAATGTATAAAGCAAAATATGGTAAGGAAAAATCAAAACATACAAAAATGAACTTGGAATAGTCGATGGAAATTCAAATCCTTCCCCTCTGTCTTATCTCTTCCTTCTTGTTTGCACTTTGTTCTCTCTCAATTTCTCACTCAAGGTTCTAAATTTGCATGCCAATGTTTTCAATTTGTGAAGTCAACAACACAAAATAAAGAAAATGGTTGACATATCCATTTTTACTAGCTAGTTGTTTAACTATCATTCTCTTTTCTTGCATGATTAGTAACAAAACAGCCACGTAGACAACATGTTTCCTTTTAAAACTAATAAAAGCCACCTCGCAATCCATTAATAGAAAAAAAAATTATTAATAAACTTGTAAAATATAATATATATATATATATATTATAAGTTATATAATCAACCTTAAAATCCTTAGACAACACCCACTTGACAAATGTTTGCCCATGTGCCTTTGGAATGTTTGGATATTCAATGGGAGGTAGTTTCAACTAAGTGAAATCATTCTTATAATTAAAAAATAATTTGTTAAGTGACAAAGGAATAAAGAAAAATTTAATATTAAGACTTTCAAATAGTAACAACAATGTGAATATGCTATCATAATGATTCTTTCAATACAATTGGAACTTTTATCCATTTGTCATATATGATGAGAACATAATCCCTAACTAAAACACCATCATAATTCCTTAAATTATTTACTCCATGTCCAACAGGAAAACTATATTCAGTGTATTCAACCTTAATCTTCTGATCCCCTATTAGCTTTGACAATTTCCTTTTCATGGTACCTTTCTTCTTCTCGGCCTTTCATCAATATTACTAACACTTAATGTCTTCATTTCCATCTTTTCTTTAATAAATCAATGATAAATAAATAGAATTAATAAATGTGAGGCAGGTGGATTCAAATTAAACTAGACTTAACCTAAATTAAATTAATGCATAAAGTGAATATGTAAAATAAAACAACAATCGTAGACACTTACAACAAGTATTATTTAGATTCATAGATTTCCCAAATACCTTTATAATCTTGCCTTTTGTATATCCTACTATCATCATCCACAACAAACTCACACTCAAGCAATTTATTAGATAAAGGATAATGCAATATCATGTCATCACTATTTCCAAGTTCATTAATTCTCTCGACTATAAATATAAAATTAACTTCTTGTTATCTAACTGATCTTTCAAATAATAAAACTTATCTAGTATGTAATGCTAATATAACACTATCAGTTTTATACTTAATTCGATTAAGGTCAACAATGATAAATCCTAAGTCATTTACTTTGACACCCTCTGCACTGTCAACCCAATCACTCCTAAAAAAAATGATATAAAAAAGAGATAGTTTGTTGGAGATATCTCATTAGTGACCCAATAAAACATCATGTCACTAAAATAAGAACTTTTGTCTTTTCTACATAAAGCTTGAGTGGCTCTTACTATCAATGTAATGCCACTATTTTGAGTAACACAATTAGAGTCTCGAGCCTTTGTTGTAAATTTGTAGTCATTTATAAGATAGGCTTCATACTTCATCACCAATGATTGAAGTTTCCAAGCATCTCACTATAGGGTCAACAAGTAGATCATTTACAACATCATGAGTAACTTAATTTTTTTAGTATTTGACATTATAAATCAGATTAGTTAGAACACACACTAGTATATTATTATATTTTTTTAATAAGTTATTTACCCTTTGTTCCAACCAACCGTTGAAAGTACGAATGTGCTCGTTTTGCAACCACACAATATTTCTTACATAGCATTAATTTTGTGTCATCAAATGTTGCATTTGTTCCCTAAATTTAATAATTATTGATTTTTAGTAGTTTCTTTAATGTTGTGAATTATATTGATGAAAATAATAGTTAGGATAAGAAAAAACAAATGACTTACCAAATATTGGTATGTTCTCTAAAATGTAAAGATAGGCTTGTTGTAATGCTTGAGGACAAATTAACATTGTTTCTCCTACTTTTAGGAGTTTTTAATTAGAAAATCAATTTTTAGATTAGGTGTTAGCCTAATTGCATTATGGTTTGGAAGATATTGAGCACAAAAATCAAGTGATTCTTCAGTAATGTAACTTTTAGCAATGCCTTCCTTTTGATGATTACAATTACAAATATGATGCTTATATACTTTTATGCATCACTTAAATGGATACATCCATCTGATAAAAATCGGCTGACATAACTGTACTTTCTCGACAAGATGGATTGTTAAGTGAACCTTTATGTCAAAGAAAATATGGTAGAAAATATTGCAATAACATACACAAGGCTACTTCAAGGTTCTTTTTGTAATTTGGCTAAATTGTCACCATTTATCATTTTATTGCACAAATAATTGAAGAACATACACATTCTAATAATTGCGTATCTAGTAGATTTAGGTAAACTATTTCACATGACAAATGGTGACAATTGTTACATCAAAGTGTGACAATCCTGCAACTTAAGGCCTTGAAGACAACAATCATCTCTTAAAATGATATTGCTAAAGTTAGAAGAATATCTATTAAGTACTTTAATTTTTAATAAAGTTTAATAAAATATAAAGTTTAAGAAAATTTTTAATTTTCATTGGGAACTAATTTCAACTTGATTCCCATTTTCATAAGATCTTTCATTGCATTAATATTGTCATTTTTCTTACCCAGTTGATGAAGTATTGTACCATAAATACTCTCACATACATTCTTTTCAATGTTTATTGCATCTAATTGATGAAGAATTAATAAATGTAGTCAATATTCTAAATTTAAGAATATGAATTTCATTTTAAACAACTTTTTTTTGTCACCATCAAAATTTTTTGTTTTGACAATTTTTTTCAAAATTGTAATCAATTTGATTAAAAATTTCTAATACAACTTCACTGAACACAAGTTTGATAATTGTTATCAATTTGATTGAAAATTTCTAATACATCTTCACTAAACACAAGTTTAAGTGGATTGTCCAACTATTGCTCACAATTAAAACTAGATTTCAATTTTTCAAAATGGATGATTATAAGGTAAAAACCTACGGTGACTCATAAACACATTTTTCTTACTATATTTCAGCCAATATAATTGAGTGATTTCCCTACAAATCGGATATGCAAAATAACCCTCGATATTACACTCAAATAAGTTACTATATGTAGAAAACTTATTAATTGTCCACAACAAAAGAGTATGCAATTTAAACATTTCTTTCCTGAACACATCATGAACTTTTACGCTATATTCCATAATGTTTTTAAGTCATCAATCAAAGGTGATAGATAAATATCTTTATCATTATCAAGTTCTTTTGGTCCAAATATTAATTATGATAACATTATAAATTTTCTTTTCATGCATAGTCTAGTGGAAAGATTGTATGTCATTAAAGTAACTGGCCAACAATTATAAGTAGTGCTAAGTGTGTTGTGTGTTCACCTCATTTGTCAACATTAACCTAAAATTCCTTGGCTCTTTTGCAAACTCAGGCCACTTCTTATTAACTTAATGTTATATCAATTAGTTAGCATTATAACAAAGCTTATCATCTTTAATTCTATCATTAGTATGCCACATCATATTCTTGAAAAATTTAACTGATTAAAGCATGTGTTTGAACCTAAGAGTAGAGAGAAAGTACCATAAAAGATTTTGTGGAATCCCTTTCAAAGTTTTTTTGGACTTATTTTTTATACCTTTTTTTTACCTAGATTCTCTATATTTTGGACATTCATTAAAATTTACAAACTACTTCCTAGAGAGAATGAAATCATTCTTACATGCATCTATTTTCTCACATTTTAAGCCTAATAACTTCATCATTTTCTTGGCCTTATACAATAGCATAGGCATACTTTTTGTTAAAGGCAATATTCACAAAAACTTTTAGTCACGCTAAAAACCTAGTGTTAGACCACTTAACGTTTTCCTTCACATTGAAAATTTTCATCAACCTAGATAATTTAAAATGCTTAGAACCTGGGAACAGTAGTTTCTCTACATCTGCAAGCATATCTTTAAAAAACTCAAGATTTCCATCACACACTCATAAGCATCTTAGATCTTATCCACAATATGGCTATAATCCTCACATCTAAGGTGACTATATTAGAATTTTATTGGGAGTGTGTAGAAGTTAAACTAGGGTCAACCTCTCCGTGTCTAGTCCAAGTAATTTATGTCAACAAAAAACTACTTTCAAAAAAATGTGTTTTAATCTCTTCAAGAGTATAAAGCTTTTAATTGCAATAGCTATTGCATAGTCATCTAAGTAAACCTATGATTTTTTAAATTAAGCATTGCAAAATTCAAGAACCCATTAACCATATTTTCAAACTGTTTTAATAATCTATTGATGAACATCTAATTTTTGTCGATCTTAATGTTGGTACTTGCTCACATATCACAACTTACCATCGATTAAATTACAAATTAAATATTTAATATCATATGAAACAAACTCATGTTTTAGTTTTAATTGGGCATGAATTTTTTAGTTTTAATTCTTGCTGTTTTAGTTTTAACAATTTCAAAATGCACATCATACATGAGAAAAACAGATACAAACAAATAAAACATGCATAAATAAGCCACAAGTTATATATACATAAGATAAACAACATATACATAACAAACACATAGATAATTCGCTAACAAAAATAACACTTTACTATCCAGCTACTTCAGACAATCCTAATTATAGTTAGTAAGTGTAAGAAAAATATTAATACTTACCTGTTAAAAATGAAAAAAGATCCTTAAAAGGGTAATTCATTAGCACCTAGTATCACTTAATGCAATATTTTTAATAGTGATTGTATATTTAAATAATTTGGGACTGCAACTTTTAGGACTTACACATGTGACACATTGATGAAATATAGATCACACCAATCTCTTATCTTAGATGCTTTTAATACAAATTTATTATGATAATATGATAACCACACTAATTTGATCGTTATTGCATGATCTTTTTTTTTTTTTCATAATGCTTAATGCATTCCAAGTATGACAATAATAACTCACAATAAGCTTCATTACTTGTTTTAGAATAGTTAAGTTTAAATCTCACATTAAGATTAAATTTATAATCAATTAAAAACAAAAGCACGTGATTATTTGCATGATTACGAGAATTGTTACCATATTAAGCTCATGAAATTTTTTAATTACATAAATTTACATAAAAGTGACTTTTAGTAATGGATTCTTGAAACCTTAATACCTTTATCTTAAATAATTTATTGCTTTTGATTTATTTTCTAGGAAAATTTTTATTTTATTTTATTTATTACATTTATTTTAATTTAACTAAACATCGATACTATTTATTAGTTTTACTTTTTTTATTTTATTTTATTTGTTATATCTATTTTAATCTAATTAAACATCGATACTATTTATTAGTTTTGCATTCACATTTAGTTCTCTTTTGCATTAGTACATTATAGGTTATAATAATAAAGAAATATTAAATTAACTTATTTGTTGTGGAATCAACCTTGTAGAAATACTTATCATGTTACAAGTGATTTGTATACATGCAAGTTTTAATTTAGATTCTAGAATATTTGAATTAAAGTATAGTCACTTTGATTAACAATGGTTCCNTTTTTTTTTAAAAAAAAAAAAGTGTTGTATGGTCTTAAACAGACTCTTAGTCAATCGTTTAAAAACCTAAAAACAACATGATCCCAATAAAAGTTTGTTAACTTTAAGTTCGATAATTCTTTGTTTATAAAATAGCAGGATGGCAATACAACTATATTTTTGGTATATAATGATGTGATCTAGTTATTTGGAACAACTTCCATTTGGTTAAAGATATTATTAAGAAATTGATAGTTTTTGAAAAATTTTCAATTAATAAGAATAGTCAATTACTTGAGAAACCAAGAAAAAAAACATTAGCAAGCTTGTAAGCAAATTTTGGGATATTTGAAGGGGACTCTTCATCATGGAATCACTTATATAATAGGAGATTAAATAAGTTAGTTTTTCAAAAGTTGTTTAGGCTTGTGACTTGATAATAAAGGTCATTTGGGGATACTCTTGTAATAAAAGGGAGTAACACTCTCAAAGAACATTTCGCTCTGTACTAATACAAGAACAAAATTAAGCAATTTTTCTTGTCAACTTTTATAACATAAAGGAAATTTTGGTACTCTTGTAATTTGAAAAGAATATTTCTCTATATTAAGACTCGACAACTATGTAACACTCAATCGTAGTAACTAACATCACCCTTAAGTCGTACTTGCTTGGAAAAAAGATAAACTTAGTCAAAAAAAAATACACAAATTAAGTATGGAGAGAGATTTTGTGAAGATGTCTGCAATTAGTTTTTGATTGGGAACATAATGAATCTTAACTTTATCGACAACCTTGTCCTTACAACAATCACAAGTATAGGGATAATTTTTACTGCAAACTCTCTTAGATTGCTTAACTTAAACAAGTGATTTAATATGTTTATTTCAATCATGAAACACCAAATTAACAACTAAGAGAATCGTTAACCATATTATCATACTAAGCAATTGTAACATTATTGCATGTAACTCCCAACTCATATAACAAATAACATAATGGAGAAATTTCATAAGTAACCTAAGCCAAAGCTCTATATTCACATTTTATGTTATAAAAAGTATACAGAGTGAAATTTTCTGTTATGCTAAGGTTGTCAATTGTCTATCTCTTAATCGATGAAACTCTTGACAAGAAAAGTTTCCTTTATATTATAAAAGGTGACATTTTTAAAGGTTATGAGTATAGTAACATACCAAAATTTGAATTGCAGAGTTACTTTAGTTGAAAAGAACTTCTTCTCTTTGTAAAATTAGGATTTTGATACAAAAACAAATTTGTGTTTTATTATTAATTAAATATATAAAATTAGTTT
>CP135546.1:1672050-1743769 GCA_032402905.1 Khaya senegalensis | reverse complement strand
ATCCTATGTGGGTATTGATTGTGTGCCTAGGATATTTTGGCTATCTCGGGCTGAGTGTGTGATTGATACTGTGGGTTATACCGGCTCCTAAGCAGTTCCTCTGTATGGGGCCGCGGCATTAGCCATTATTTATACGAATAACTACGTAATGATTTTATATGATCATGAAGGTGTTCGTTGATAAGAATAGAAATAGAATTTAAACGGACACCGGTGATAACGTGATTTATTTAGAAAATATATTGATTGAGATTGCATTATCTGTATATGGTATATCATGAGGAGTGTTACTCTGATTGAGATATTTATATAGAATTCATAGATAATATAATATCTTGTGTACATTATTGAGCATATGCTTGTTAGAATATGTACATTGATATGTGGACATGCATTTACTTGTGTGCGTGGAATTGTATGAAATGACCAAAATAAGTAGGAATTCAGGTAACAATGCTCCTTCCTTTATTTAAGTATTGTATTATCTTACTGAGCCATGTGGTGTGCTCACCCCTTTGTGGGATTATTATTTTCAGGCGAATACGGCATAGTGGTAGCGGTTCCGGAGAGTGCAGTTGAGGCAAAGATTTTCGGGTGGGGCATAGTATATTTAAGGTTTAGGCCATTGTTATGTAATTTTATTTCTGTGTACTCTGAAGTAATAATTTCATTAAAATACATAACAATTCTTTAGAAAAAAAAAATTAATACTATTTTAGCTATTACTATTTATGTGGTTACGTTTTATAAACTCTTTTGAATAAATGAAAACTTCGCTTCACTATGAGAAAGCGTTGATTTTTGTCTTTTCGATAATTTCAATGTACTAGATGCCACATGAATAGAAATGAAAGGAAGGGGGTGTTACATTATTAATATTTATTTAAGAACTCAAATTCATACAAAATTAGTAGATACTTTAATCTTGCATTTATATCGAGTTAACGGATCGTATCTTGACCATTATTCATTTCTAATATAAATAACAGATGACCAAACTTGCTTTAACATACAAGATATAATTAGTCTTACAATTATACACCATATAAATTTATGCATTCACATTAGATTTGACAATTATATGACAAATCATTATCACATGCATTACCATATAATTTATTATCATTTGATCGTGTTTGAAAAATATTTTTCTAACTATTAATTTATACAAATGTCTTAATAATGTGACTTTTATCATTACTCGTACTGATATGATCTCATAGTATTCATCAAAGACATTCAGTATGACTACCATATAATATTATTACTCATTTAATATTACCCACATAGGGATATTTTTTATAATATTATTTAGTAATTAAATAAATTATTCAAATAATTTATAAATATACTTTATTTAAATGCATAACAAAATAAAAAAAGTTAGGTATCATAATCCCAAATTACAAAAGGATTAAATCATATGGTAATCGTATGTGAAATAGATTTTATTAAAGTTAATATTTTTTTCTTAATTGGGGGTCATGATGCCTTACTAGATATCACTCTTCATCTATAAAAATTAATTTCTTAATTAAATAGTTAATTAACGATAAAATTAATTAGATTAAATTATTTAAATTTAAGAGGTCTATAGCTATTTTTATTGCCAACATAAAAAAAACCTAATGGTTCACACATTTTAAAGTATTACAAATTAAGGATAAAACATGTAGAATAAAAATAAAATTTTAGAAAATTTGGTCTAATCTATAAATCTAAAAATATTAATGTGGTTTTGTAATTGACAAAAATATATGTTCTCCTTCATAATTTTATGAACCTTTAAGGGTTGAAATATAATTAAATGAATTATTTGTTGTCATTTGTATTTTCAAATTTATGATAATGATGAATTCTATTTCATTAATATGTTTAATTAAAAGGACAATTAGTTATATAATAAATTTTATTTAATTAATTTGATTAATTAAAAGAATAATTAGTGATATGATAAATTTTATTCAGTTATGTAATATAGGGTGTGATAATAATTTTATTAGATAGAATTAAACTGTATCTCTATCTAAACACTTATAATGTGATTGGAAGTAAATAATTAAAAACTACAAATACCTCTTCCCTTTTGACCATATTGTATGAATTAATTTTCCTAACAAGATTTGACAAAATTATTCTCTTTGGCAAAATCTCCTAAATCCTAATTATTTTTTCTTTTTTTAAGCTAACACTAAATAAAAGATACCTACATAGTTTTGAATTTAATGAAATTTAAATTTTTTTAGTTCTATACTTTGTATGGATACCATTAGAGACTATACATTTAGATAGTTGATCCAGAAAAAATTCATGCAATTTTTGTATTTTGGCTATAATTTTTGACTTTAAAATTTAATTGATATGATTTTGAAAGCACTAGAAAGAAGACTAGAACATTTGCAACTTCATATTTTACAAGAAATCCTAATTTGAATATATTCAAGTTCAAAACTCTATTAAAAGTTACTCGTTTATAAAAAATCTAAAAAAGAATTATTAAAAATTTAAGATCTTATTAGTGTAAGGTATGCATAATAATATTCTTCATATTAATTGTTCTTAATCATAAGCCATGCATAATAATATTCTTGATATTAATTTTTCTTAATGATAATCCATACATGATAAAAGAGTTCTTGAATGGGAAGTAAGAAAAAACTTAAATTTTTTGCTGTGTAGATGTTATTGATTTTCTAACATGCCATACATGAAAACCGATAAATAATGTCATTGCAATATTTAAGGATAGCAATGAGCTAGAGATCATCATTTTCATGTTGGCTCAATCCTCATATTATTATAACTAGGGATGTTGTGAAAATTTTTTAGTTGAAAAAAGTTATCCACATCCCTATTTTCGTGATTCTCATATATTTCAATTAAAAAAACTAATTACATTAATTGCTTAGATCAGGGGTATGCATTCATTCCATGGTGAAAAGGAATTGAAAAAAAATAAATTGACCAGTTCAATTTTGGAATCAAAGTTGACTTTTTTAAGGTTGGCTCTGGTTTCAAAAGCGAAAAACTGATTTTTATTGGTTTAGCTTCGAATTTATAGATTTTAAAACTAAAATTGAATTAATGAATCATTTCATTAGCTTGACTTGACCAACCTAATTTGGTTCGCAAATACTTTTCTTGGCGAAACCTTAATGTTCGTTAGTCTCCTCTCTTCCTCCTCTACATCCTTGAATTAAAAGTTCCTCTATCGCAAACCAAACTCTTTTTCTTTGTGACTTTGACTTTTTCTTTCTCTTTACCAAACTCTTCTTCTTTATCCTTGCCATAAATTTCCTTATTCTCTTTTTCTCTCCAATTTAATCCCTTCTTCTTCTATCTTCATCACAAAATCTTTCCTCTCATCCCAAAACTCTAACTTCAACAAGAGAAGTTGGTGATATGTTAATTAAGTTTCAATTCTAAATCTACTTAGAACTAAAACTTATTTTTAATAAATTTGGTTTCTAAATTTTAAAACTAAAACCTAGTTTATTTAATAGATATCTTATTTTTTTATTCTAGTTCAATTTGAGGATACCTTGTTTATCAATGATCTTACTTTTTTTAATTTTTTCCAACAAATGATATATTGTACAGGGCTTAAAGATTATTTAAGTATAATAATATAAGTATTCACTTAAATCAATATCTTTATATTGTACAAATAACAAAAGCTATGAATTAAAAATAATCAAATGTTCATTTGGCAAATTTGACCAGCATATCATGTGGACACGTTGGATGAGTAAGAAGTTTAACTATATTTACATAAAATTTACCACATGATATAAATATCAACATATCCATATAGTATTTTTAAAATAGATAGCGAACTAACCACTAAGGATAATCAAAAATTCTATCTCACACAAATAGCTACCAGAAGAAGAAGTAAGAATAAATACCCACAAATTTAACTCCATAAACAAATTCTTAACAAAAATAAAAACCAATGGTATTAAATTACAAAACTAGCAACATATATGAATGAGAAATTGAATGAAGGAAAAAGAAGAGAAATAAGTTACAAAAAAGAAGTGATATACAACAATTTATTTGAAAAATGTTGTATCATTAGTTGAGTTAATATTACACATCATGAAAAAGAGATATTTAAGTATATTTTACCATAGTACAATTATGTATCTAATAATAAGGATTGCTTATTATACATATATTATAACATACATTCAAAATTTTAAAGTTACTTGTTAGTCATTTCAAGGGTTTTTTTTTTTTTTTTTTTTTTTTTGTATTTCAAATATTTTTGTTATACTTTTCAAATTTTTTGTTAATCATTTTAAATTTTTTATTTCATGTTTCAAATTATTTTTATAGATTATTTCAAATTTTGAATTAACTATTTCAAATTATCATTTACATATTTTAAGTTTTTTGTTAGGAATGTAAGTTAGAGCAAACATATATTAGCTACTCCCTTAATAATATTATATCTTGTATATATTTATTTATTATAATTGTTAATTTGTTTGATAATTTTTTAAATAGATATATATACAACACAATTTTATTAAATTATTAAATAAATAATATTATAAATTAAGTTAAATAAAGTATTATAAACACATAAAATAATTCTATTTTGGTAGCTTAACGGATAAAAAGTGTTTTTTCAAACTTATATGTCGCATGATTTTTAACAGAATCTATTATTTAGTTCGTTTCAAGTTCCAAAATCATTGGAACCAAAACCTATTAAAAAAATTGATTCTTTATTTCTGAAACTAATATCTACCTTAAAGGAATAATACGTCCTTGTGAGAAATGTAATTCGAGAATTTACAATTTAAATGTTTATGAGGAGAATAAAATTTGGGTAAGAATAACGTGATTTTAGAATTGGTCTGTAGGACATTGTTTATGTGCGAAGAGGCTCTTTTGTTGCGTTTGGCAACAAAGATGGAAAATAGAGTCTTCGGGATTCGATAGTGGTTGAAATGTTGTGAAAATGTTTCGAAGATAATTGGAAAAAGAGAAAAAAGGAATAGAGATTTTGTGTGTTGTTGAGACTGATGGTGGATTGCCAGTTTTGAACCTTTTAGGTCTCTTTAGAGTGATTTGTACAAGTCTTTGTTTATACTTGTCTTTTGTCTTTTGAGAACTTAGTATGTTTTTCCTTGGTTGCATATATGCCTAAATTGACTGATTTGATATTCTTCATTTACTGGTATTAAGTGAATTTATGAATTATGAGTTCAAACGTCCAGTTTGCATTATGGTGTTTGTCTCATTTTGTGTGCCATATTGGCATATTAATAGTCTAAACATCATTGTTACTTAATTTAGTTAAGGATGGTTCTTTGTAGAATTATATCAGTATTCTTTCTTTAGATTCATTTCTTTTATGTGTTAACAAGCCTTTTTGTTTGAGCGGTGCTGCAGTTGAATGTTATTGTTGCGGCATTGCTGCTGGGTGGTGTTAGGTCTTGCATCAAGTTTTGCAATCATTAAGTTTTATAAGTAAGCAAAATTCATATATAGTTTATGATTCCTATGTTGCATTCCAATAGGAAATGTTGAATCCTCATCATTTATTTCGCTTCTTGCATTATTATCTTTGTTGTTAGGTGTATAACTTGATTTGAAGTAGTTCATTTGGTGGGTTCTTGGCCAATTGGTTTCCCTACATTGAGTCTTGATCTTGGTTACAAAACTACTTATAAGCCTACTCTACTGTGTTTGAATGGTCTCCACAGTTTCTTTGTACCATTGGATTTTATGGTTTTTAGAAGTTGTTTGTATGATGCTAAGTTGTAAACATGCTAACATTTTAGTGGTGAACAATTGTAAGCAAAGCATTAGTGCTCGTTTGAGCCTTGTTGAGCACCTAGCTTGCCCATGCATGCAAAACATACTTTTAAGTTTATTCATTGGTGTGAGTTCAACTCTTGTACTTTAATGACTTTTGTAAATGAATGAAAGAGTTTTTTGTCATGTATGATGATTTTTGTGCATTATTCTATTATGGCAAGAAAGTATAAGATATCTATGAATGAGAAACTTTGTTTGAATTTTCTGAACACAGAATTTTGATAAATAATTTATATAAAATTGTAAACAAAGTATTCTAAAATCAATTAGAACCAAACCAAAATTAATAGTCTAAGATACTTTATTTAAAAGAGTAATTTGTGGTTCTAAAATTTAAGAACCAAATATTTTTTGGGTTGGTTTTGATTTCAAGTATTTAAAATTTTATCTACATAAATAATAAAAGTGTATTGAATTTTGTATTATCTGACTATAAAAATAAATTGAATTATTTATCATATCTTTTGAATAAGTAAAATAATGCAAGTTGTTAATATTTTATTCAATTTGATAATATTTTTCATTTTTTTAAAAACTTTGATTCAACAATTTTGGCAATACAATTACAACAAATAAACTCAATATTAATAATGGATTTTTGATGCATATGGGCACATGTTCAGACCTATTTATATTTATGGCCTTAGTTGCAAATGTTTTCTACTCAGGGCTAATAAGTTGCTCAAAAGTAACCCCACTCTAGTTTGGCTCTTAAACTCACAAACATATGTTTCCTGCATTCTTAATAGCAGTTAATAAAAAAAAAAAATCAAGAGTAAATGTGTTTTCTTTAACATTAAACTTCAAACTTTCATGGTGTTGTCATCACAATGAACTAGTGTGTTTGAAGTAGGAATTAACACAAACAAAGCTACCTTGTTGATAATAAGTAGAGTTTTATTCTCATATATGTTAAAATCATATTTATGTGGTGATTTTATTTACTTTAACTTAATTATGCATGAAAAAGGTTTAGAACTTTATTTAGGCTAACTTGTATACATGCATTTCTTGGTAGGCTTCTTTTTTCATAGAATGTTGATGAATTCGAGCATATTTAGGTCAAAGAAGACAATGAACAGTAAGCCCCTTGATGATTTCCATTGAGGAAAGACAAAAATTATTAAGGAAAATTTGTTACTCCTGTGACAATTTTCATTAAAGGATTTAATGTTAAGCTTACCTTTCTTGATGAAATTTTTAGTAGGAGTAACATACTTTGATAGTTTTTGTCGTCCTTCGGTGGAAATCATTGAAGATTTATTGTTTAGTGTTTTCCTTGACAATTTTCATACTTCCCTCAATGGACATCGTCAAGGCAAGTAGTGTTTGTATGGTTAAAGGATTAAGATCCCTATTTTTTTTTTCACAATGCCTATATGAAAATGAATATATGGTCATTTTTTTCTTATTTTTTTTTTACATATGGCAAGAGTTTATGTAATGATTGTCTATGGAGAAGCATGGAAGCAATTATTAAACAGCAGAAAAACATACAATAATGGTCGCAATTGTGAATTAACTATAGAAAGAAATACAAAATTATCAAGAACTTGTTCATAAGTTATATTCCTTCCTACATAAAAGTCTAGATGAGTTTAATATTAAAATGGTGGTGTGTATAAACATTGTCCCTTTAACCTTTTAACATCCAGGACTGAGTAACATAACTAATGACACAAAAATTATTTTTTTTTAATTGATGTCAATAGTGAAGTTATAATATTTGGGGGGTTTATATCTTCATTTGTTACATTAAAGCCTTGGGATACAATTATTTGTGGGTTTGATGAAAGGTTTGAATTCCTTTATTTCCTCAACTAGTAGTAACCAATTAGTGTTGTGATTCCCAACATACTTGCAGATATACCATACTCTTCAATTTGGAATAATGATAATCTTACAAATGATTATTTTGAGCATGTTAACCTATAATAGGAAACTAACCTCAATGACACGTTTTGCATACTTAAGATAGGTGTTGATGCCTAACCACCTTCCAATAATATATTGTGAAGAAACAGGGCAATTGGCTTATGATTCTTTGTAGTGTATACCTCCGATTCTAAGGCAATTAATTTCTTAACAAATGCATTCTCTGGTACAGATGATGGTTAGGTTGTAACTGGAAAGTTATATGAAACGAAAGAAAAATTACATAAAGAATTTAGTTTACTTGTAATGAGATAGAGCTTTCAATTCAAGATTTATAGGTTCACCGATAATCATTTCAAGATAAGATGTATAGATGACAGATGTAAATAACAAGTTAGGGCCACTTTGATGAACGAAAATGCATACTTTTAGGTGAGACGAATCAAGCAATTACACATATGTATGAATCAATAACTAATCCAATGGACCTTGTCAATTGAGTTCTTAAGTTATCGAAGAGCTAATAGAAAAATAATTTATAAACTGTAGCAAGTATACACATCTAAGAATATTCAACAACATATCTAGAGTGAATATAGTGTGTTAGTATCTTACTCAAAAGCTTGGTATGCTAAATAAGCTACCTTTACACTAATTTTGGGTGACCTTACTGATTCATACAACTTATTATCATTATATTGTTATGTTTTAGAATACTACAAAAGTTGAATTGTCACAGATATATATAAGGATACTAATAATTATTTCATGTACTTTTTCATATTGATTAATAGTTGCATTAGAGGGTTCTTGTCATTAATTAGGCTAGTGATAATAGTCATGGTACTTTCCTAAAAGGAAAATATTGTGGAACCTTATTTGTGGTAGCTTGCAAAGATAGAA
The DNA here is from genome assembly GCA_032402905.1 of Khaya senegalensis. Taxonomy (NCBI): domain Eukaryota; kingdom Viridiplantae; phylum Streptophyta; class Magnoliopsida; order Sapindales; family Meliaceae; genus Khaya; species Khaya senegalensis. The sequence goes on along the minus strand of CP135546.1, from coordinate 1,735,156 downwards.
ATGATAAAATATATCTATTGACTTTTAAAATTAGGGATAATAAAAATGATAACTCAAAGGCATAGTTTATGTAGAAATTATAAGGAGTAATTGGAGAAGAGCAAGACTTGGTATTCATTTAAATCGACATGCGAGCATTTAGAAAGCCATAGCTAATATGTTCCTTAAGGCAATGTATAGAGTTTGTGCATTTCATATGGTAGAAAATGTTCAATTAAAGTTCAAGTCAATGAAAAAGAATAAAGTAAAAAAGTTTATGATAATTTACTTTGTGGTTGTCAAGGCGTATTGTGTGAATGTTTTCAATGATCAATTTTTGAGATTAAAGTGCCTAAATCCTGAAGCGACTAAATATTTAGAAGAAGAAGTAAGGTGTCATAGATGGGTCTGAGTGCATTTTACCTATAAAAAGTATAATATAATGACAACCAACATTGCTAAATCTATGATGCAATCCTTTGACATGCTTATTCCTTTCTTATCATATCTTTGGCAGAGTACTTAAAAAGTTTATTATAAAAATAGTTCTACAAGAGAAAAAATGAAGGATTTAGACAAAAACACATTTGACAAAATAGGCTCATGACAAAATTAACGAATGAATAAATGCAACAAAAAATATGTCAATTTACCCAATCCATCGCTTTGTGTTCCATGTAAAAGATGGGAAAGAATATGGTATTGTACACCTTGGTGCAAAAATGTGCACATGTAGAAAGTTTGGCTTGGACCAACATTTTTGTACATGTGCCTTTCTGCTTGTAGGCATGTCAGATTTTAGCATAACACCCTTTGCTTGGATTATTACACTATATTGCCTTTTATTACAACTTATGCAGAGCCTATTTACCTTGTTCGCCATTAGTTTGATTAGGTAATTCTTAATGAAATGTAATTTTCAGTTATTCTTTCACCTATAAAATGACCTAAATAAGAACAAATGCAAAACACAAAGAATTCCATCCGTTAGACAAAAAGTGGTCAGACGAAAATGTTCTTGTTGCAAGTAGTACAAACATACTTAACAAAGGTGCAAGAATGGAGTGCCCTGGCACCCAAATTATGACACATACATGACCTTGGATATTCACTTTAACTACATTTATTAAAACTAAGATGTTGTATTTGGTTTAGATAATAATGTGGATTTGGCATGCATTATTTTATGGTTTATTTTTAAACGATCATGCGGATTTGATTTGGTTTTAGCATTTAATCTGAAGTTGTTAGTGCATGATCAACTAAAATATGAATATATACTATTAAATTAGTTAATGTATGGTAATTAAAAATGTTAGATTAAATAGTATTTTTCTTGAGCATACTGCTCGAATATAATTAACAAAATTCAATATTTGAATATTATATACTTTTCAAAAGTATGGCTCAATTATGCAAGCAAATTAATTATGTCATTGTTTGGATATTAGATAAATGGTTAAATTATGCAAGTATATTAATACTGTTAAAATACACATTTAAAAGAAAATAGTATTGAATCTATTAAGTTCCAATGTTTCCATCTTATGTCTCCAATTACTTAATTAATTGTAAAAGGTTATGTTTTCATATAAAATAAGAATGAATTATACATTTTATCTAAGTTAATGTTACAAAACTACACGAATCATCTTCTTTTATCAAAAACAAAACTAAAAATATGAAGGAGTAACATTAAATCATATGTACAAGTACTTGTTTTGCTATAAATGTTTTGGAATTTATTACTTAACAATAATGATACAAGTGATTAGTTAACAAACTGAGAGCTATCTTCTTCCTCAATTTTTAGCATTAAATGACTGAAAATCAAACACAAATATAGTGCCATTGTCATGCAAATCTATAAATTTACAAATTAAAATACTATAATCCTCCTTATGTGTATTCTACTGGGACAAATTAATCAAATGTGTTGTCATAAATATAGTGCCATTGTCATGCAAATCTATTCTATGTACGTAAAACCTAACTTATCTCAATAGAAATGGTATCAACTAAGATATTCATTTAAGTTGACCCATTATAAGGTCATTTTGGGTGGCACAACAAAAAGAATTGTATAATGTAATCTTATGATTGACTAAATTAATTACACCAACTACATTGATTGGAAAGTAAATCATGCTTATGTTCGAACTAAGTCTTAGGTCCCTTTACAATCTCTTCAATCAAAAAGATCTCACTCATCACATACTGTGTAACCTTGTTTCCTTAACTAAGTATCTTTAATTATAGATCATTTTAGATAAATCTTCCTATTGTAAGAAATGTGCCTTTATATCGACTTACAACCACTTTTCGTGCCTTATAAAATGAGCCTTCATATCAAATCTCATTGTCTTAATTGCACTAAGAACTTCATCTATATGCATGTACTATGACCTTAAGGACCTATTAAAATTTTTTAGGAAACAATTTGTATATGTTGAAGCTGATATATATGCATCTCTGTAAGAGTACACATATGTGGGGTGTAATGTAGGGCATTATCGGTTGCCTCATCTTTTTCACATACACACTCCGATCTTACAACATTTTCGCCTCAAGTTGGTAACACCTAACAACACCATTTCAATTAGTATAATAATGTATCAAAACTAACTAGTAGTACAATTACACAATATAGTTACCTTAGGCACTACATCTTGTACAACATCGTCATTATAAAATGTTGACATTTTTTTGATGTACAACAGTTGAAAGAGCTAATGGTACTTCTCTCTCATACTACCTTTTTACTATCCTAATTAATTGTAATTGTTGAACATATGCCAACAGACTCTTAGGATGAGTAGGAATCAATATGCATAGTAAAGAGGGTTAATCAAACAAAATATTTTTCTCAGAAACAATTAATAACATAATTTAAGTAATTCAAATTCAAACTACATGTATATACGAGTTAAAAAGCTTACATTAATTGTTACAAATACTATTTTACTAATCTTTTTATGCTTCGTATTATTCAATATAGTCCAATTAAGAATACGAGGAATTTTATCCTTTGTATGGTTACCGTACTTAGCCTGACATATAAGAACGACGACATATATCCATACCTGTATATGACATAATATATTAAAATATTTAAAATATATTTTATAAATTATCAAAGTAAATATTAAGCACTTGAAATAGAATTGGAAGACCTTTTAAATTATAACACTCACAAGTGTAGTTCTTATTCTTCTCATTTTGTTCTTTGAATTTTTGTGCATTTCCAATTAATGTTTAAGAAAGGTATTTATATGTAAATGCCTACGACACTATGCCCCAATGATAGCTATTGAATTCGTTTAAATTGCCAATTAATTGCATAACGAACGAATCCACTTTCTCACGACTATCCCTTCCCAACAGATGATGCTCAACAATAAAAAATCAGTGTTATCTTTAAAGCATTTTCATCATTTATAGCGCTGAAGTTTGTATCATTTATAAATTTGCAAATTGACTTTGTTTAATCCACAGCGAGCTAGGAAAAAACTTGTTGCTAGTTTATGTATCTTCTTTTAGCCCTTCAAAATTAACTTACCTCTCAAATAATTACCAAAATTGAGATTAGTTATCAATGCAAATTCCATCTTAAAAAACCAAATTAATTGGTTAAATACTAAAAACCAAAGTTATTGCTCAGCTTCAAACCTAATAGTACAAACTTTTCTCAACAATATATATGTACTAACATCCTTAAAAAGCCAAGCTTTTGCACTCCAAAAATCACCCAAAGCATGATTATGAAAATAAATCAAGTTGTGTCATAGTTAATTTCTGTCTAATCCTCTCAATAGCCCATATATATAACAACGATGTCACAATTTCTTGGAAAAAATTTGGCTCTACTGTCTTCATCTTTTATTGACATTGGGACTAAGTGTATATTCATGGTTTTTATCCAATACAAAAGAGTGATATTAGGCACTAATATCTCCCTCAATGGATTTCATCAAGGAAGTAAGGCATAAAATAGATGTTCTGCGATGATTTTCATAAAGGAAAATAGGCTACATAGTGAATCCCTTGACAAATTCCATCAAAAGAGTCAAGCCTAAAATAATGATCCCGCAATGATTTTCATGAAGATAAAATAAGCTACATAGTAAACCCCTTAATAAATTCCATTGAGGGAAGAAAGCCTAAAACAGTGATCCTGTGATAATTTTCATTGAGACAAAATAAGCTACATACTAAATTCCTCAATGAATTCCATCATCAGAAAATAGTTCAAAATGGATGCTCCCTTGATAAAATTCTTCATCTAGAAAGTTAAATCATCCCCACAATGAAAATCATTAAATACTTAATGAAATGCATTGTGTGAATGATGAAATTCATCGAGAGAATATCTTTCAAAAATTCATCCCAATAACAATGATATTTATCGAGATAATGTTGTTAAAAAAGGCTTACCCATTATGAAATTCATTATTTCTTTTATGAATTTTGCAGCAAGTATGGTGAATTTCATTGCAGGAAACTTTTTTTTTACTATATTCTCTTGATAAATATAATTGTTCCTATGATAAAATTCATCTTTCCTCAATAAATTTTATCATAAGAGTGATGAACTTTTTAGTCTCTTTAGTTACAACCCACATTCTACATTCTCCAAATCGGCACAATTAAAGTGAATAAATTAAATAAATTGCCACCCAAGCAACACTAATATAATTTTTAACCCTTGCCTTAGCTCTCACTAGACCTAAATAATGCCAATTTCATGCTTTTTCATTAGTCATTTACTCAAAACATAGAACATACCCATTGTGGAATTGCCATCAATTTCTATCATGTAATGGCCATTAATCTTCATTAAGTGAATGATCACAACTCTTAATGCTTCATCTTTTTTTTTGATTTTTAGATTTCAACTGAGTTTGGTGAGATGAAAGTGAGGTCATGTTAGAATGTTTTATGTTTTAGAATGAAAAATAATTTTTAATTTTAGAGTCAAACTATAAGTGAAGGTATATTTGTCCAATAAGCAATTAATTGGCCTTAAATAAAAGATACTTGTAACTAAATCCATAAATATAAATGGGCCTAAAAATGTGGTTATTTGGATCAAAAACCCATTAATAATTTCTATTCTTAGGCCAAATTTAAATTTTGCAATTGAAAATAACCCCAATATCAATCCCAAAAAAAGGAAGCCCATATAGGTCTCCATCCTTATGAAGATTATTTATCTTAAGCTATAATTGATTATTAACTAAAAGTGGGACAAATTGTTATTCATGCACTTAATTGACTTATTAATGGATAAGGACCTCTAAGTCATTATTTATGCTAGCTCCTCACCAATTGAATTTATAGACTTTTATGAAAAACTCATTGATCACAAAAATAGCATAAAGCACAAAAATGCCAAAAGTGATATTTATTCCATAACTACTTTTTTCAACTAAAAGTAGTACAATAAAAAAGGCAAAGGCAACAATTTTGGTGATAAAATTTATGAAGTTTTCAAAAATAGTCCTTAAGGCTATTCAAACAATCAAGACAATTTTGGTTTTTCCAAAAATCCTAAAAATAAATTTCGCAGAACAATTTTCAAGGTTTGTAAAGTTTTTTCTCATACTAGCAAATTTAATTAATCTTCACATCCTAATTTTGATGATTATAACTTTGTAACAAAGCTAGTAATAACATTAAGGTGTCACCTTAAATTGACTCCTTCCTAGTATATGCCAAACAAGCCTCAAGCAAAATTTTTGTCGTATAATAACTCATGCAATAATGTGAACAAGCTAAAGGATTATTGAACTTCCCACTTTACAGTTTCAAATTAGCAAAAACTTTCCATTCATGGTAGTGATGAAAATATTATGATTAGTAATAGGAATAAAATCTCAATTACTCATAATGGATATATGATATTTAATCCTTTTTACCTCTTTTCAATCACATTTTCTGTGCACCTATTATAAAAAAAAAATGTATTTATCTCTTAATTATACTTTAAAATAACACAGTCATAAGTTTTTTCCTTAATTTCTTTCTTATGAAAGCTCTTAGGATAAGGGCATCGTTACCGTAAACAGAGTAGGGGAACATATAGAAATGACCCATAGTAATGTTATTTGTTTTATCTTCAGTTACTTTTTTTTGTCTCTTACCTCATGTTTTACACCTATTCAAAATTCTAAGAAATTTTTTTAAAATAACTACTGTTTTTAATGAATTTATTATACTAGTAATGCTGCTAATTAGTTTACGAAACAAGTCTAATAATATATACTTCGAAAGAAATGCTTTCCAACAAACAAGACAAAGCAAAGTTTTCTAATTCTCTTGATTTTTCGGCGAGTAATTTTTTGGTGATTGACTATTAAAAAAATAAAAAGATTTTATCTACTAAGCAAATATCAAGGTGATTTTGATTATTTTTACTTGATTTGACATTATTCTTAAAAAAATTAAATTTTATTGAATATGAAAATTATAGATCTAAAATTGTCATGTTAAGTAGGGCAAAAACAAAGTTCTACATCGACACTTGCTTGGAACATTAGGCTCAGAACTAATTTGTGCACCTTGTGTTAGAACTTTGGTTCTGTACATACACTAGTTTCGCGCAAGTACTATGCATGCGTAAAACTGAGGCAAAATGTGGATTTTAGACCTGTTTGAGAGATTTTGAGAATTTTAAAAAAAAATTAGCAAGTTTATAAAATTAAGGGTAAATACGTGTGTGTAATTTGAAATTTCAAATTAATAATATCAATTGTTACATTTGTTTAAAAAAAAATAGTGTAGCTAACAAAAAAATGACCACTTCTCGAGCTATTCGAGTCCATTATCATATTTACGTGTAATAAAAACCACCAAAAAATTGATTTCACAAAAAAAAAAATAATAAAAAAATAAAAACTTGCCTTAAACATTTTCTTAATATTGATCATATCCAGTTCTTGGGCAATATAGTCCATTAATTGTTTGAGAGATTACTCAGTAAGAGTTTGCTTTGGCAATGGGTTTAAATATTGTCATTAACTAAACACTATAATTAAAAATCATTAGCTTAGTGACCATTAAATCTTTGAGAGATTACTCAATAAGAGTTTGCTTTAATGATGGATTTAAATATTGTCATTAACTAGACACTACAATTAAAAATCATCAACTTAGTGACATTTATTTCAAACATAATGCAATTAAGCTCAGTTAATCGAATGATATGTATAAAAACTTTGACTTCAATACAATAAATGAAGGCAACATAGTAAGTCATTTCTCTACATGCTTGATTATCTATTGTAAGGTAATGGTTATTGAAACAATGTAGACACCTAGTTGTTATACACACTCGATGATTTAAACAATTTAATATAGATCCATTAAGATGTGTGATCAACCAATATTTATGCAATCACTTGAGTTGTGTGATGAAAAGAAAAATAGCCATATAGTTGCAATTATTGAGACAAAAGGCAAGACGTACATGTTAAAATACAACTTGTATAGTTTTATTTTGGCATTACAGATATACATTTAAAACTTAATATTATTATTGTGTTGGTGATATTGTAGTTGTTAAAGTAACGTATTTAAGATTTATAATTATATTACTTGAATAGTAATGAATGTACAAAGCCATTAGTTATATGGGTTTGACATATGCAAAATGTGACAACGATGCATATTAGCGAATATTATATTGAACTTCTTCAAAGGCCAAGGTTAGATCATTGGACATAAAGCAACAAGTGTTTTTTTTTTTTTTTTTTTTCAGAAAAAAGGTATGTGTGAAATAGTTTTCTTTCGTAAAAAAATTTATATGGAATTAATTATTCATATTTTATTTATAAGTAAGAGTTAATATCAAGTTGGAGTCTAAGATTAGGGAAATGATCAAACCATACTTCAAGCAACTGATGATGTTTTACCACCAATGTTAGGTGAATATAGAAAAAAAAAAAAAAAACTTGTTCTTAGAAAACTTGACATTCCTATAGCTCGTCACACCATATTTGCTTTACAATGATGACAAAGATGCTATGTTCGTCCCCTATACATCAGAATAATCATTTGGTGAGCACATAACATATGATATTCCATACAAACATGTGTATAATAGCTATTTGGTGTGCAAGAGCAATATGACCACGAGATTGTAAAGGGTCCAATGTAGGATCCAATACAGGGTTCCAAGAACTTGGTGACTTTTGACGTGAAGCCAATGCCAAAATAGATCAATTAATGTAGATCATGCAAGCATGACACTTTTATATATTGACATCTACATTCATGAAATAGCTTAAGTACCCAAACGTGTATAAAAGGTGAATAATTGTTCATATCACACCTCAATGAATTTGCAGGTTAGTGTTTTGTCATTTGTATTAATTAATGACTTGCTGTAAAAATATAAACCCACTTATATTTTGTAATATGTTGTTTTATGTCAGTATATAAAAAAATACCTATCTGTGGTAGCTCACTGTCAAGTGTTTTATCTGGATGTGATTTTTTAGCATTGGACATTTGTTTCATGACATTTGTACGTATGTATATCACTTCATGTAAATTGGTTGCTTATATTTTAAAATTGTAATTTTGATGTATGAGGGTGTTTGAGGCTCAATTGTGATTAGATTATAGTTTTTAAAAGTTGAGAAAAATAATGATAAATATATTTAAAAGTGTATCATTATTTTTGTGTAGGATACAACTTCAATATTCATTTATAGTATAAATGAAACTATGGTGAATATTTCTTATGTATTATATATTTATGTTGCAATCAGCATATTTCTTATAGCATGGAAGGATGGAAAGCAAGGTTATATTTAACATGGACCATTGTTCAAGAATGTCAACATGGAGCTTTAATTTTTGAAGGCCAATGACATATGTTATAGACCATAGTCAAACATAGACATTGTGTACATCCCTATAAAAGTGTGTGGAGATCATTAGGTTGCGTATGTACTTGACTTGGCCAACTGAGAAATCATAGTTTATCATTCATCATTAGACTCTAACTTAAAAACCAAAATTAGAGGAGCAATAATGCCATTATGTGATTTCTTTCCTTATCTCATATGAAAGGTCAAGTTGTATAAAGTTAAAAAAGAGCCTTATAACGCACGATCATATTACATATGGTATACTTTGTCAACAATGAGGTAATGGTAATTATGGAGTGCATATATCTAAATATATTAAATTTTTAGAACTTAATAGACCATTTGAATTTACAAACGAGCATGGAATCTTTTTTAGGTAAAAAAAAATGACAATTTATGGATAAGACGTATTCAATAGTGATATGACACTTGTTTTATGGATTGAATGTATTTGGTAGTGATATGCTAGTCATTTTATGGATCTAATATACTTAGTAGTAATATGATGATAAGTTAAATTACTAACATGCATTTTGGTCCATGTATGTATGTAAATTCATTTATATATATATATATATATGTATCACAAATTTAACATATTTCAAACTAATAATAATATTTTCAATCAATTTAATAACAATAATGACATAAGAACTATCTCATATACATAAAAATTAAATGAAAAATACATAATTTAGTAATAAATATGTCAGTTACATGACATTTAATTAGGAGGAGGTACAATTACATTCAAGCATGCCTTTTAATTATGGACTACTTGCTTGCCACAAAAACACATTCTATGAATGATAACTTTTCTTACTGATGGTATTCATTGTTTTCTAGGTCTTCTAATATGAACACATGTTATTGGTTGCTTAACTATAATGCTTTGTACTTTATTTTTGACATCCCAATCACACTTATCACAAATAAATAAATCAAATCTGTGTATGTTAATATAAGTGCATTATTGTTGTAACATTTTGAATAAAAGAAAGGATAATTACCCTGAATGCATCTCGTTGCCGCTAGCGCATGTGCACAAGGTAGTTGTTATCGTTCAAATAATTAGTAAATACAAGTCCACAATCGGTGACTATTTTTGTCTATAACTTCAAACCCAACTCAGGATATAGGATAGACTATCATTGTACGAGATAACTTTTTTGGCTCGTCAACCTTATTTTGTGTTATATTAATTAGGTAATTCTTGAATGTAATAACTGCCTCTCTTCTATAATAAAACTATTATTATAATACAGCTGTAAAGTAATCAACCAAAGCCATAATAGGAAGAGTTTTTGTATTCCTCAACAATGCATTAATGCTATTCGCTATGTTGCTGATTAATATGTTATATTTTCGAAAAAAGAAAATGTGATCAAGCTAACCTATGGAAGCTAGCTTTTGTCTATAAATAATTTGCAACTTTTGAATGCATCATTCTTTCATGATTTCATCTTTTATTTTGCTTTCATATTCTCATGAATTGATATGCACAAAATCCATGCAATGATTTAAAAAATACTATGCATATCTTCCTTTTGATACGGTTAGAACAATATGATAATAACACTAAATTAGATACTATACCAACTATTTCTCTCAATTTAAAAAGAAAAACATACAGCTCTAAATGATGCGAGTATAGAGAATAATGTTGAGCATCTATTTTATGTTGATATATTAGTTGCATTGCAAACAGTGTATCACTAACTTTATTGCTTCCACTAGAAAAAGTGAATGGGTATTGTTTACCACTTCTATTATTGACTTGCATTCTACATTCAACAACTATGCAGTTCATGTTAATCAATATCAAAATATAACCCTTTATGCCAACAAGATAATCATTGTTTATGTTTAAAAGGCCTCAAGTTCATAGTCATTTGTAATGTTTGGTGACATTATAGGTCTAAAGCTTAAGTTTGTACACTCCATAAACACCACTCTCATTCAAATTTTGTATTTTGCTAGATTTATATGCAAATTGTTATAAAGCAAGCCAAAAACTCTTCATACATGATATTTTTAAGTAAACACATTAGTTAAATCTTTAATTTATTAGTACATTTCTCTTCTTTATTTAGTAGAATTTTTCAATATTTGCCATAATGAACAATAATTGTAATAATAGTAGCAATATTTGTAGGACAATACTACATAATTCCATTAGGAATAATTTGAAAGTGACATGAATATAAAGTAAAATGCTAAAATTCACATAGGGATTAATTGCACTTTATATAAAAATTTTATATTTTTTTTTACAAAATTACCCTTAAATAATTTTAAAATTATTAAATATTACTAATTTTTTAAAAATATGATAATTACGTCTTTCAACATAAATACTACCTCAGTTTAGCGCACACACTATGCATGTGCATGCGTGCACAAAACTTATGTTTTATGCATACTAAGTGTGTACAAAGTACAACTGCGTGTGCAGAACTAATGAGCATCGTTAGACCAATCGACACCTTATTTTTTTAGCTATTCAACCATTTTTCAATATCTCATTCAATTTATTTAATAACTATAGAAAATAACTTATTTACCTTAGTATTTTCTCGAATTTGTAGATATAAAAGTTTTGACTTATTTAAGAATTAGAGAAACAATTGACCAAAACTTGCCAAAAAACTAAAAATGAGAAAAAATAAAAATATGAGAGATAAGAAAAAAGAAGACAAAAACTTCATTTGTTTTGTTTATTAGAGGGCATTTTTGTCTAAGTATATATTATTTCTCTCGTTTGGTTAGCTAATTAGTAACACGAATAATTTGGCAAATGCATTAAAAAAAGTAGCTAGTTTCAAAAATTTTCCCAAAATTCTATATTTGTTGCATAATTGGTTAAGCATTGTTTATCCAAAGTCACCCATAAACTCATATTTTTTAAGTCTAATATTTTAGTTTATTATACAAGTTTAATTCCTCTTGGTCTTACTGTAATTTTTGTTTGTCTAACAAAAGCCACATGGTTTAGAGTTTGGCCATGTTTATGTCATTTGATCATTTTTATATCAAATTTTTTTTCAAGATTATTTTACCAAATACATACGATTCTACCCATTTAAAAATAAATCAAATGACTTTTTACGTTTAGGCATTTTAAAAACCTTGTTAAGAAATTTTTGATTCTTAAATCAAAAAAGAATTTAATACTAGTGGTCAAGCTCGTAGGCCTGATAATACACATGAACATATAAAATTAGCTAAAAATAAAACATCTACATATCATCATAATTACTATCACCTTCCTACATCATACTTTTTATGCCCCTAAACATTAATAACAAGCAATTCAAATAGCCATGCATCTCATAAATTAGAAAGCCTTCCTCTATCTTAAACTTTAATTCTCTTTTCTCTTACGTGATGTTTCCAATTATAAGAATTACAGGCGTTTAGGGTGTTTAGTTGTCTTTGCTATCCATGGTTAAAACCTTACAATTCTAACAAGCTTGAACTTCTCTTTTATTCTTGTGCATTTGTTGGCTACTATAATAAATATATAGATTTATTGCAGCTTGTTGAACCTACAAGTAATTCATTCACTAAAACCTCAACTACAAGTCGTCTATTTTCTACAATATGCATACAAGAGAAAGGTTAAAATGTTAAAATCTTCTTTTTTTTTTTTTATTATTCTTTTGTTTTTCCTTTTCTTTGTCCTATTAATGAGCTATATAGTTTGTTTTTTCTTTTTCCTTTTTCACAGTTAAGGTTACAACCACATAACTTTCTTTTGTTTTATTATTCTTCCTGTAGAAAGTCTTATATATATATATATATATATGACTTTCCTTTATTCATTCAATAAATAGAAAACAACATTTTTCTTCTCTACTTCTTTAGAGCTTAATTCCTATCATTTTCCTTTATTTGTCTCTCTTACATGTATCAAGATAAGGTTGTTCTTGCCACTTATTTTCTTTTCTCTTATTTTACCATGGAAGAAAAACTAGAACTCCCAAACCTTGTTAACTCAAGACAAATTTTTACTTATTTAAATTTTACAGTTTCATATAATCTTTACCAAGTTGACCATGGTGACAATACAACTATTGTTCTTGTCACAAGTCTTCTCATTATTAATAAATATGTTATTTGGTCTTGGCAATGCTTTGAACATTTAAAGTGAAGAATAAGTTAGATTTCATTAATGGAAGCATTTAAAAAGTGTTAATGAAGAGGATTGTCTATTTGATATATGGGACAGATGTAATGATATTGTGGTTTTTTAGAATTAAAACTCCGTCAGTATAGATATTGAACCAACATAACCTTTGTTGACGATGCAGGCAATATGGACATATTTTTTAGTTCAACAAAAGCTTTGATAGTCCTTATCAAGACTAAAATTCTGTGAATGCATATTTTGGCAATCTTAAAACTCTTTGGGATGAAATAATCATTTGTGATCCTATTCCAATCTGCACTTGTAGTTAATTGGGCACTTTTTAAACCATTTCCTACTGTCAACGAGTTTTACTCTCCACTATAAGAACAAAACCACCAGCTTATTAGTTGCTCTCTATAATCTAATTCTATGACATTAGTTACTAAAGCTTTTCATACTTTCTTCATAAACAATACTAAAGTTTTCATAATTTAGAAAAAAGACATACCCTATTACACACATTGTCATGTTCAAAGATATTTTCCTAAAAAGCTATTTCAAGACTGGTAATGCTTAAGAGCCTGCATACACTCACTATAACATAATAGGCTATGTTATTAAGAAATGCTATAAATTTCATAGATATCCCCAGGGCACAAACTATACAAGGATAAGGGAGCTCGATCTTTTGCCAATCAAACAAGCTTATTTGTTGAATCTTCCTAAGATAAGGTGTGTGAGGAGAAAGTGAATTTTACCAAAAAATAATATCAACAACTTTAAAGTCTACTTCAACACAAGGATCTTCATGAATTTTTTCCATTTGTTAACCAAGCAAAAACTATTTTCAAAGGAACTTTTGTAGCACCAAAACCTTTAAAAGTGTCTGGTATAAACCCCATTTGCTACACCTTATTTGTTTCCAATTCTCTTGATTTTAATACCATTCCTTAGCTTATTAATTCTAAAGCTACTAATTACATAATCTATAACCCTTCATTTTTCACTTTTGACGTTACAAAGGTGTCATTCACTTGTAAATTGCCTAATGGCACTTGTGTTTTAGTTATTCATTTGGATATTATTAGGTTTGCAAAATAATAAAGTTCTTACAAATGTCTTATGCATGCCCACTTTTTCTTTCAATCTCATTTTAATTAAAAAAAACACATTGAGAACTTGACTTTTTGCTTGGTTTTTTTGTTTAATGTTTGTGTTATATATAACATTTCCACTAAGACCACGATTAGGATGGATGAAATAAAGTATACATGTATTAGTTTTTATCCAGTAGTGTTTCTCCTACTATTCCAGTTGATGTTTTGTCTCAGTCATCGCCCTTTTTTTCCTTCTATTTCAACGTTTATTAAAACTGGTACTGATATTGGTAATTTTTGGCATTGTCACCTTGGTTACATTTCTTATTCTAGATTAAACTTAATCAAAAATTCCATTGTAAAAGATAGTATCATTTTGAATAAAATTGTTCTTTCTAGCATTTGTCCTCTTCTTTTTCCTATTAGTTATATCAAATCTTTTGTTATATTTTAATTAATTCATTGTGATAATTGGCGCTTTTGTTTTGTTATTGTTTATAATAGCTAAAAATATTTTTTGACCATAGTCGATGATTTATCTAGAACTACTGGAGGTTTTTTTTTTTTACTTCAAACCAAGTCAGAAATAAAAAAAAAAAATGCATTGATTCTTTTTGCAACATGTGGAAACTTAATTTAACACGTAAGTTAAAATCTTTTGTAATGATAATGGTATTAAGCTCAAAATGATTGAATTTTTTAATCCATGGCGTACCATTCATTAAAGTTCTTGTGTTAAGATACCTCAATAAAATGGCATTATTGAAAAAAAAATCAACAACTTCTAAATGTAACTCATACCTGATGTTTCAATTTGGTCTTCCTTTGTCTTTTGAAATGATTACATTTTAATTACAATTTATCTCATAAATAAAACACAAACTTCCATGCTAGCAAGTCAAACACCTTATGAGCTCTTATTACAACTTAGTCAAATTATTCATATTTTAGAATCTTCTAATATCTTTGTTTTGCATCAACTCTGTCACATGCTTAAAAGAAGTTTGTTCCAAATAGCAAAAGGTGCTTTTTCTTAGACTATCCTTTCGAGGTCAAAGGTTATAAGTTGCTTAATATTGATACTTATATTGTTTTTCTTTTTAGAGATGTTATTTCACTTAAGACCATATTTTCCAGCCAATCCTCATCTTTTATAGAAACAACGAAAAATAATCTATATGATTATGTTTTTCCTTTACTTTTCTCAAAAATAGTAATCTGTCCACCTACTCTTCCATAATCAATAGATGACATTCTTCCTTCATATTCTAAATCCATATATATTAGTCCTTTACTTTCTATTATTAAAAAAGAAACATCTCACATTCCTTCTAACTCATCAAATGATAGTAATTCTTTATCTTCATCTCAATTATCCCCTTTATAGATCACCTAGTCCCTAGTTACCTACAAGATTTTTATTATTAGTAGGCTACCACTATCTTAGATTCCTAAACAGTAGTTCAGGTATTTCCTTCTCTTACTAATTACTCTTTTCCTTTGCATGATTATTTTTCTAATAATTGATTCTTATAATTATTTCTTACCCACTTTGCAAGTCTTTTCTTTTAGCATATCCATTAATTTTGAATTAACTTCATATTCTCAAGTTATTAAAGATCTTGGGTTATGTAAGGCTATGGATATTGAATTGTTAATGTTGGAACAAAATAATGCGTGGATTCATACTGATTTGCCTCCTAAAAAATGGCAATTAACTACAAGTATGTTTACGAAGTAAAAAGAAACTTAGATAATAGCATAGAAAGGCTTAAGGCTAAATGGTTACTAAGGGGTATACCTAACAAGAGGGAGTTGATTATCATAAGACATTTTCACTAGTAGCCAAGATCATTATTATAAAATATTTTCTTTCTATTGTTACTATTTAACATTGGTATTTACATCAATTTGATATCAATAATGCCTTTGTTCATGGTCATTTAAAAGAAAATACATATATGCACAAGCCACCAAGTTACACAAATGGATACGCTGATAGGTTTGTAAGATTCTTAAAAGTTTATATGGCTTAAAACAAGCCCTCAATAATGGTATGCCAAACTCACTTATGTTTATTATATTTTTGCTTCACTCAATCAAAGGATGATTACAACCTTTTTACCATGACTAAAGGTATTCATTTCACAGCCTTACTTGCACTTATTAATAATATTTTAATAACTAATAATTCTATAGATTATGTTGATACTATCAAGGATTGTTTACATGGTAAGTTTAAGATCAAAGATCTTAGGGTTTTATAATATTTTTACAAAATTGAAGTGGCTTGATCTCTAAAAGGAATTCACATATGTCAACATAAATATTTACTTGACATACTTGTTGATTATGGTGTTTTAGGTTTAAAACCTATCAAGATTCCTAAAGAAAAAAACTTAAAATTCAACAAGGATGATGGTGTCACTTTCACTAATCCTAATGTGTATCAAAGATTAATTGTCAAGTTATTATATCTGACCATTACTCATTTAGATATTAATTATTTAGTTCAAGCACTTAATCAAGTTATGGATAAACCAACCATAGTTCATTTGGTTGTTGCTTATAAGGTCTTAAAATACATTAAAGCTATACCTAGTCAAGGTTTGTTATTGTTTGTATCTTCTGTTTTATAGCTGATTTCTTATTATGATTCAAATTGGGCATCTTGCCCTAACAATTGTAGATCAATCACTAGGTATTGTGTGTTTTTGTGGTAGTTTTCAATTTCCTAAAAATTTCCTAAAAAAAATCTTTTGTGTTTTGTTCCTTAGTTAAAGTTGAATGTAGAGCTATAGTTACTACATTTTGTGAACTCACTTGGATATGATTCATTATTGTTTAGCTTTATATGTCACATTCCTAGTCAACTACACTCTACTTTGATAAGCAAGCTACTCTCCATATTGTTGCAAACCCTATTTTCAATGAGCACACCAAACACATCGAATTGGATTGTCATCTTACTAGTGATAAAATCCTTGAAAGCTTCATCTCTATAACTTATGTTCTAACTCCTCTAATGAATGGTTTTTTTTTCATTCTTCAATTTTGCCTTTTGTTTTTCCTATTAATTAGTTGTATAGTTAGTGTTACTTTTCTCTTTTTCACTGTTAACTTTACAAGCACATACTTGTCTTTTGTTTTATTATTCTTCTTAAACATTATATAGAAAAGCAAGACTTTCCTTTATCTGTTCAATATATAAAGAATAAAATTTTTCTTCTATTATTCTTTATAGCTCTAATCCTTTTGATTTTTTATTTTTCTTACAAGATTGTCTACAATACTTTCCATGTATCTTATTTTCATATTTTTCAACTCTTACATTAACCATATCAAATTTTACATTATGTTTTAAGGTTTTTTGTTATGTGTTTTAAATTTTATATTAATTATTTTAACTTTTATATTTCATATTTTAAGTTTTTTATATTAATTGTTTCAAATTTTATATTGATCATTTCATTTTTCAAATTTTGTGTTAAGGGATGTGAGGTACATGAGACATATATTAGCAATTTCCCTAAATATAATGCATATTGTTATCTTGTTAAACCTATACTTACGTCTCACATTATGTATTTTTAGAGGATCCACTTCATTTTGATAATACTTAGTCTCTCATGATTTTACCAACCTCGAAACTTTCATAAATGGCTTGATTTTGGTTTTAAAAATACAAAGTCAATATTTCCTAATTTTCTCAAGACATTTCATATAATCACACCCTTTTTTTTTTTTATCTTAAATGATATAAATTTCTTTCTTTCTAACAAATGATAACCATTTTCTTCCTCTTAAAATCACCACATCAGATTTTTCATTCCATGACTTTTGTCCATTGTTAACATTACAATAACTTTCCTTAAATATAAAAATATATCATAAATCTTTAAATGATAGGTCTTTTACAAATGTTGGGCCTTCAATCATTAACCACTTAACTTCTTTTAATTTATCCTAACCTATGAATGGAAACATGCCTAATCTTACATAAGTGACTATGTTTCATCCAATTTACAATCCATTAACCCAATAGCCTAAACATCACAAAATCGAGCCATTTTATTCAAACTAGATAAAAAAAAATTAATATATTCAATCCTTAAACTATCTTTGATACATCGACTTAATCTTGACCTCAAATTGAGCCCATTAACTTAAACACTATCACAAAACATTGTCGATTGTAAGTAAGTCTATTGAATTAAGCATAATTTTAATAGATCCATTGCTCACCTAGTTGTCAAAGGTTTTCACCAATGTCTTTGTGTTGACTTTATTAAGACATTCAATCTACTTTTAAAATAGAACAACGTTTACTTACTTTTTACTATAATTATCACTAATGATTAGTTTTTGCATCATCTCATTGTGAATAATGCCTTTTGTAAGATACTCTTTTTAATTATGTCTTCATCGAGAAATTGTCAATATTCAATTATCATCATTATATTTGCTAGCTAAATAAAGTGATATATGATCTTTAATAGGTTATTTGTGCAAGCAATCAAATCTTTACTTGTTTTTACTCTTTGTTAGCTTTATAAACTCTTGAATAATTATTTGTTTTTCTTTCATCGTTAGATTTGTTACTTTTATCTTGTGTAAATTAATGACACCATTATTATTGGTACAAAGTTCATGCATACTATCTAAGCAATTTTTGCTAAAGGTTTTAGAACACTATCTTATTTTGTAAAAGTTAAAACTTATTACAAAACTGTTAAATTATTTCTATCTCAGAAAAAGTTTGTTAATACTTGATTTTTGCTCTCTAAGGATCAACACTTAAATTTGTTTTGTGTGCAAAATCAGATTTGCTACTTTAAGTTGATATATCCTAATCTTAATACCTACAAGATGAACATAAATTAAAGATATTAGTTACTCAGCGAAAACCCTTTGATACCTCTTTAATGCTTAAGTTATATTCAAATTTTCTATTTTTAAGGGTTTTATTTGAAAGAGAGAGAGAGAAAAGAAAAAAAAATAAGAATATGATCTCTTCATCTTCTCAAGTAATTTTGGCTTTCTTCTTTTCATCTCTTTTTTTTTTCCTTTTATAGATTGCAGATTACTCTCCTTATTGTACTTGGAATAAAGACCAAAAAAATTATTTTAATAAGATTCTATTGTTAGGATATACCTTTAAAACTATTTGTATTATCGACTTCAAAGATATATTATCTTATATATATATATATATATATTCTTTAATGAATGAAAGAATTCTTTATTCACAAATGTAAGCTGTTTTCTTTATTCGGTCATGCGTATGATTAAAATATATTTATAAATTATTCGAATAATTTATTTAATTATTAAATAATATTATTAAAGTCGCTCCCTATAAAAATGATATCAAATGGGCAATGATATCACTAATAGGTATATTGAATGTCTACGATGAATATCATGAAATGATATTAGTATAGGAATATAAAAGTCATATTATTAAAATATTAGTATGAATTAAATAGTTTAACTATTTTTTTGAACATAACTACACAACGATAAATCACATGATAACGCATGTAGTCAATAATTATCATATAATTATACCAGTGTACGATGTTATCTTTTGATCTGAGATATTATATCGAATCTAATGTAAATGCACATGATTTATATAGTATATAAGTATGAAACTAATCATATCTTGTATGATAAAATCAATTTGATAATGCGTTGTTTACATTTAGAGATAAATAATAGTCATGATGACGATCCATTAGCTTGATATATATGAGATCAAAATTTTCACTAACTCAATCTAAATTTAAGTTCTTAAATGAACATTAATAAATGTTAAAATAATAAATCTCTAATTAAAGTAATTAATTGTCACACGAAGAAATTCATGGTGACAAGTTTAACATATATTAATCGATGGTTCGTATTTATAATGGTATAGGGTTTTGACAAACTATGAACCCTTACTCGATTAGAATTAGATAACGAAAAAATTTTACCTACATAATATGTATAATTGAGATGAAGTTTAATGAAATATTACTTCATTGTGATTTAGAGATTATGGTACATTAATAAATATTAATCATAATCATTGAACATTTACGTAGTTCAAAATCTAAAAAGTTCTAAATAAATTCACGACTATTTTACAGTAAACTTATATGGTCACATTGATAACTAAAAGTTGTGAGATATATTTGAAAGAGAAAAAATATTATCTCTAAGAAAGTTAGTACCTTCGAAATAATATATTGGATGAAATAAATATATATAAATATTATATATATATTTATAATTCTTTAAACTATATAAAAAATTTTCTTAACTTTGCATTATAATATAATTAAATATAAATTATATAGTCAAATTGATAATATATAATATCAAAAAACCTAAATGCAAATGTATAATTATTGAATAATTACACTTAAGCCCTTAAAGTTATATTTAATTATATTTATTTAATAGTTTAGTGAAAATTTTGTATTTATATTTTGCATCTAAGTATAAGGACTAAAATGTATAAAATGACAATTATTAGATATTACCATCTTATCCATGTTAGATATTTATCCTTCAATTAAAGTAAAGGTAATTATAAAAAGGCATAGATATATTTAAATATATAAAGGCCTTACTTTACCAATTTTCATAAAAAAAAATTGCCATAAACCTTAACTTTCTCTCTCAAATTTGGTCACTCTCACACTTGTTTGGTTGGTATAAATTGTAACATCTTCATGGTTTTGAAGATATGTCTTCATCATCTAATTAATTTAAATTAAAACATATCACGTCTTTTAAACTAGAGTTCATGATTTAGGATTTGAATAAATAATTATAAAGTTACGAATATTTTGGTAGAGTTTCCACTATATATGGATAATATTTTTATAGATTTGCAAGTATAAAAATTCTACCACACTCTCAATATTTCTCATAAAATTTTAAACTACCGCTACAACAAAATTCATTACATCAAAACTTAAGACATTTATTTAATAGAATATGAACAATTTTTTTACAACGTTCTAACAAACACGACATATACAGTAAATACAGTAAAGTAGTCCTCACAAAATATATCTAGTGAAGGATAAGATTTCTTCAAGTTCATCTATTTCCTACAATTCTCAAAAGAACTTGAAAAATATGGTATAAGCTAAAACCTTGTAGATATTCACATATAATTGAAGTTTTTCAAGTAATTTAATAATAATTATACTTCCAATTAAACTAGTTATAAATAATATAAACAAACAGAAATAATCATAAATAATAATAACACGACAACAATTCAAATTAGTTATTACTATATCTAATGCATAATTTTTAGATTACTATTCCTAGGAACTGCCATCCAAAAAATCTATAACCT
Source organism: Khaya senegalensis (assembly GCA_032402905.1). Lineage (NCBI taxonomy): Eukaryota > Viridiplantae > Streptophyta > Magnoliopsida > Sapindales > Meliaceae > Khaya > Khaya senegalensis. The sequence goes on along the minus strand of CP135546.1, from coordinate 1,713,709 downwards.
ACGTATTTTAGGGGCTTGATACTCAAGGATCGTTGTCCATGATTTCAAATTTATAAACTTTCACCGTGAGACTAAAATCAGGTTCATAGTCACCAATACTAAACAAATGCCATATACTATTTCATAATTCAACCACACACAGTAATAATAAGATAACTTATTTTATATCATTTCACAATATTTTAAACATTTGAAGCATAATTTAACAATAATAATATTACTAAATCGTAGAGAATTTATACAAAACAAAACAGAACAACAATCATATCATTAAAATATAATTTTTAATAAAATTTTGATATAAAACTTTACTTTTCAGTTTTTCAAAACATTAAAATACTCAATTTATGTGAAATACCTATCTGAATCAAAAGATGTGGGTAATTTTATAACTTCTCCAGTCTCTCTCTCTTTTCCTAACCACCATATGATATCACTTTTTAAGATCAATACATAATTATTAAAATAAACTAATAACTTATGCTGCTCATAATAAAGTACAAATAAATTCTAAACTTAAAATCAAATTAAAATTCAGTTTAAAAATTTTAAAATTTTGAATTTTAAATTTTTAGAATAAAAATTAATAATAATAATTAATTATAAAAATATCTCAAAAATATTTTTGCACTTAAGGCCCAAAATTATTAAAAACTACAAACTTACTCTAAAATTATAAAAAATTATATTTTGATCTTAAAATTTTTAATTATTTACACATAAAATTTTTAATTTACAAAATTGAATAAAATTTTTGCAATTCTTACATTTTCACCCTCAATTAAATTTTACAATTTTTTATCTAATTTTTCAACAATTTTCAAAAAAATTTCTAATCAATATGCCAAATTTGATCCAAAATTTATGGTTTTTGAATTCAATAACTTAAATTAGTAATAATTTTAATTATTAACCTATTAAAATAAAAGTCTATCTATTTTCTTTAATTTTCAACAGTTTCTATACTAAAATAAACTATTTTTTTTTCAAAATAAAGAATAAAAGAAAATCTTACCTTTATTATTCTATTTCTTTTATTATTATTATTATTATTCTCCTTCTTCTCTTTCTTTTCTCTCTCTTTCTCTCCTCCTTTTTCTTTCTTTCTTCTCTTCTCTTGGCATTTCTACAATCTTCTTCAAACTTTTATGCCAATTTCATACTTATCCATATATATATACACTAAAACACTTGGGCCAAGATTTTCAAAAGTTTTTAGGTCCATATTTTTTTTAATAGGCTAGGTGCTTGGTGTTACTAAACAAACTTATCCTTTATTGATACTTTGTATATGTGTAATATATATAATATTAGCAATCCAAGTATTTATTAAAATGCTTAAATGGTTTGATATTTGATGCATGTAATTAAATAAATCATTCCTTCATCTATTATTTACCTTTCTTTGGATTCTATTAAGTTTCACATTCTTTATGTTTTTTAATAGGGTAAGAGTTCTATTAATAAATAATCTTTAAAACTATAACTTTATGATGAAACCTTATTAAACTAGTCCTCCTCATAAATATGTCTTAACAACATCTCGTTTTTGTCTTTGGTTCTTTCTAAAGGTGAGCTCTGATTAAGACATGAAATATGCTAAGGAGAGCTTCTAATGAGGACATGAATTGTGTCTAGAAAGGCTTCTGATTAAGATATTAATTATGTTGAGGAAAGCTTCTTAATAAGGAGTAATTTGTTATAAGCTTCTTAATAAGGAGTAATTTGTTATGCAAATATAGACTATTTCCAATCACTTGGAGTTGATTTGGCTAATGGAGAATATCATGACTCAACATTTATTTTCAATTTGTTGACTTGAACAAATATGCTTGATGTTAATCCGACTTCTGGTCCATTTTTTTTCTTTTGAGTCACTTAAAAATTTTGATGGTAATCCTCCCATAATCCTATGTAGTGTTAGGAAGTCCTTGGTACAATAAATAACTTAGATCTATGAATTAAGTAAATATTATTTATTTTAGATATACAACTCATCATGAATTTGTTTTTTAAGTTTTAGAATTTAAAATGCATCTACCAAGTTTTAAAGACTTAAGGCTTATAACTTAACTCCAACTCATTTTCACTAGCAGCGTAATGTGATAATCTCCTAAGCATATATTATTTACTTTGGACATGCGTTTGACAACGTAATGTGATAATCTCCTTATCGTGAGTTTGTCAATGGACTGCACAACCCAAAAAACTTATTTACTAAGTTAGAAGAACTTGAAATTTTATAATCTAGTTTAAATCTATCCCTTTTAGATAATTATGAATAATCATAAATAATAATTAATAAATAAAAAAACTAAGCAATACGTCATCACAATTTTGATGGAAGTTTCATAACAAGAGGATTAAAATGATGATGAAACAACATAAAGAGTGACAATGGTTTGATAGGGCATGATGTTAGCTAGGCAGAAGTTTGTTCGCAAATCAGAAAGTAACATAATTTAAAAAAAAAACACACACAAAAGAACTTCTAAAATTTATGAATAAAACAAAATCTTTTATATTTTAATTTATATGTAATTTTGATTCTTGAATGTATAACCTAATTTGAGAATGCACAATTTGGGAATTGATCAAAATAAAATTTTCATTTCTTTTTGGTAAATGTTTAAGGCTGGACCTATATAGAAATGTGAATGTACATATACTTCTAGTGTGGCACAAACCCTTGGTGTTAGACACACCATGTGAATCTATCGCATTTGGTGGCTTGTAAGGAACCAAATGATTAATATGTTTCGATCATTTGAGCAATGTATGAGGCACATGCATCAAATGGCGGATGTGCGTTAGGGATCTCTGATGGCATTATTCTGACATTAAAGAGCCAGTAAATTAATGTTATTTGTGATAATTTAGTCCTAACTCTAAATTAGAAATGTCTTGTTAATCAAATTATACGTGCCAAGGTTTCACAGCTTTGCAGATTATGGTTCAAATCCACTTGCATATTCTCTGTCCAAATGTTTCAATATTCTGTATTTGCCATTTTATTAATATTATTGCCAATAAATGCATGAAAAATGGTCTGATTAATAATATATATATATATATAATGGTGGAAAATTGGAAATTTTCATCATAAGTGGGTGGTGGCTGCTGGTTGCTGGATGCTGCTACTGCCTAATGGATGTTGGTTGTTGCTGTTGGTCTGGATGTTACTGCTACCGGAAGAATTTCAAGTTCTTTCCTTGGATTAGAAAGTTGTGGATATATATTTGAATTGCTATATCTTGGCCCTTCTTTAAAAAATAATAATAAAAAAAAAAAGGTGCTAAATTTTGAGAATTATAAGTAATTGAAAATTTGTTAAAAGGTCATATTAAAAAATAAAATATTTTATTAAATATGATAAATTTTATTTTTAAAATTTAAAAATTAAATTTATTGAGAATAAATTTTAATTTTAAATAAAATCAAAATTGTATCCTATTTTATCATCCTAAACTAAACTGTTTTAGATCTCATGAGGACTTAATTATCACATTTGCCAAATTAGAAGCGTTCATATGTACTGTTCTCTCTAAATTTTGCTAATTAACCAAACTTTTCTTCGCACAAGCCCTTAAAAGTAAGAAAGAAATTGCATGGAAAGTGACAGAATAGCTCATGCCGAACACGTGCAACAAAAATGGGGAAAAAAATGAAAATAATTGCAGCAATAATTGCGAGAACAGCCGCCTTAGGACACGAAAGTGCGTGGCAGTTCTGACTCTTTGTCGGTCAAGTTTGCGACTCCCCGTTTTTAGTCTCTCTCTCTTTCATTTCATCTGAAAAAGGAGAACAGATGCTTTCATGGATGCCAAGCTGAAGCCTCGCCCAAGACCCAGACTCGACCGCCGAAACGCCTCAAAGAACATTGATTACGATGCGTCGTCTTCACCCACCTCGTTGTTTGACGACCAGTCGTCCGGCGCTCTCCGTACTCGCTCATTGGACATCTCTCCTTTGACCGATCATAAGACCAGCTTTCGAGTCAAAGGAATCGACGGCGAATTTGACATTATTTTTCGCAGCTTGGGCTTTTCTGGACCCGAAGATTTCGCCATTCCAACCGCCGCTTGGGAGGCCCGAAAGGCTCGATGTTCTCTTGATACTGCCACTAGATTGCAATCCCAGTTCGACAGGCCATTAGATTTAGCCAAAGAGCCTGAATTTGAAGCCAATATTAAGCTTGATGAGTTAGAAAATGAGTTTTCTGTATTGAAGAAAGGTTTTTGCTTGGCTGGAACTAAGAATGGGGCGGAACCCAGAACCGGAATTAACGGCGAGAGGCCACCAGCATTGGGGCTGCTGCCACCGATGAAGTTTCAGGACCCAGAGACTCAATTTGAAGCATATATTAAGCATGATGAGCTAGAAAACGAGTTTTCTGTTTCAAAGAAAGGCTTTGGCTTAGCTGGAACTGAGAATGGAGCGGGACCCAGTATCGAAATTTGCGGAGAGAGGCCACCGGCTTTGGCGCCGCCGCCGCCGATGAAGTTTCGGGATTCTATGGGTGATGATATAAGCTCAACTTGGGATTTAATGAAATCTTTTGCTCCGGAATCTGATGATGAAGATTTTCTGCACTCGCCAGTTCAAGTAGGGTTTGTTAATTGTTTGGATGAATTTGAAAAAAATGAAGTAAGGTCTAGAGAAACAAATGTTGTTGAAAAATCTGATCCGTCCATTTCAAATCATGATGATTACGACGACAATCATGATGATGATGAATTTGATGATAAAAATCATGCCGTTGGCGTGATTATGGAACCGGTTTATAATGTTTCTCCGAACGGGAAATTCAGAAGAAGAATTAAGTCATGGCAAAAGGGAGAGCTTTTGGGAAGTGGGTCGTTTGGGACTGTGTACGAAGGCTTCACTGAGTAAGCTTTTTATTTTTTGTATTTTTGGTGGGTACAATTGATATGCTTGCAGCTTATATTTATTTGTGTTCATGATTTCTGCAGTTTTGATTGTGTTTGAGTTTCCGTCTGATTGCATTGTTTTATTGATATGAGTTAGCTGCTGAAAGTAATAACAAGTTAAAAGGATAAATAATGTTCGGCTAGAAAGGAAATATTAGGAATTTCTTGAAGATTATTACTTTATACTTGGAATTTCTTGAAGATTCTTACTTCTTTTTGAACTATGTAAAGCATATGCGATAGGCAATATGATGAGACCTCCTTGGGAATTTTCAGGCTATATATATATATATATATATATATATATATTGAAGTGAAATCTATTTCTGTTCTTTCTCAAGAAAATCATGCAAGATGAAGTCAAATTTCTGTAAAGAAATTCTGAAGCAAAAAAGGTTGTGGCAGAGAAAGTTGATGATGATGAGCTAAGACTAACTGTGACCATGTAATATGCCCAACCTTTTTTACCATTTGCTTCTAATTTTTTTATTTCATTTTCTTATTCTGAAGATTTTGGAGGTGTTGTTTGATTGCTATGTTATTGTTTTACACTGATTCCTTAGTCTGAAGGTGGTTAGGATTATATTCATGTGATCAGAGTAACTTTAATTGATTGACTAAGCCTTGCTTTAGATTATTGTTTAATTGTTTTGCATAAGTTTGAAGATCCCGATCGCTTATCCGCCTATAGTCACCGGGAAAGATCAATGACATTGAAGAGGTGGTCTATTGAAATGAAATTAGTTATGATTTAAAAGGAGGAGGAGAAGAGTTTTTCTCAGCTTTTTGAGTCGTCACTGGGAAAGATCAATGACATTGACGAGTAGGTCTATTACAATGAGATCATTAATTATTTATCTGTGGATGCTTCCCAAACTTATGATTGAAAAAAAAAGATTACTTAAATTTTTTGGTCGTTGGATGTCGTCCCATAGTGACATTGATGTATCCCATGGGCTGATTTTTTAATTCCCTGCGAAAAGTAATTTAGGTTGAAAATGTATTAGTATCTGTAAGATCAAGTAAACACTAGAAGTCAGAATATTGCAATGCCAGCATTTGAATAATATAGGACCCCTTGTCAAATGGATTCATTTGGGTGGACTGTTTGTAAATAAATTGTTTATTTACTATGCAAATGTTTAGCCATCCTTGTGGCATTTGAAAAGCTGTGGGGTAGGAAATTATTGCATCGTGTATGACTGAAATAGATCTATTTTACCATACTTATGTGTGTGTGTTTGTGTTCTATTCATATAGGTATATCTTGTCGTAGTCTCTCTCTCATGCTTTCTGTTTTTCTGCAGTGATGGATTCTTTTTTGCTGTAAAGGAGGTTTCTCTACAGGATCAAGGAACTCAGGGAAAGCAGAGCATTCTCCAACTTGAGCAGGTGGGAAGAATAATCTTGTCCTGATGGAATCCCATTGCATGTCAATATTTTTCTTGTCCTGATGAAAGCCCATTGTCATTTTTCTAATGTTGTGTTTATTGGTTCAGGAGATTTCTCTTTTGAGTCGGTTTGAACATGAAAATATAGTTCGATATTTTGGCACAGACAAGGTATGCATCTCACTTCTAGGATTTTTTTTTCTTTTATTTCTGCAATGTAATATTCATACATTAAGATCTGGAACTGTGTGCTTGTAGTGCCATTTCTTAACCCTGGCATCTGTGATATTGCTGGATTAGAAATACTTTATTTGCTTTCACTCTTTTCTTTTATGCAAAATTCTACTATAATGCTTGAATTAAGGAATGCCAGTCACAAGATATGCTTTAGAAACAAATATTTAAGCAACAATGATGTTAATGTAATACTATTGCCAGTGTACATGGTTGTCTGTAATACCATTGCCCCTGTTACCATTTGCCAATCTATCTGTATATGTATGGTCATTATTGCCAGCTGTAGTTTGTCCCAGCTATGTGAAGTTGTGCAAGGCATTCCTATGTGGCACCTCAGTATGGTAAAAAGCTGTCTCTTGTGGTAAAATGTCTAAGAAATAGGCACCTTCCATGTAATCCTCCATTTTTAGGCAAACTGCAGCCTTGGTGCACAATTTGTGCAGCATCTAAGTTAACCATGTTTTCTTATTGAATTTCTCAGGTATTTTAACTTTTGCTCAGTTAACTAATTTTGTGAGTTTTGATTGAATTTCTTGCTGGTATTTGTACATTTTTCTTTTCAAGATCAAATGATATTTAGGATTGTTCTATTCAACATTTGCTATCAATCACTTTTTTTTTTTTTCTTTATATTTTCAAATTTTGTAGTAGAGCAAGTATCCTTTGTCATGCTCATGCATTTTGCTCTGTAAATGTTCACTGCCTATCTTATTGAGTAATGGTTATCCTTTTAATTCTTCTGTGGTAAACTAGAAATTTTTTTACACCATATGGGTCTGTTTTTATATCCAGTGCTTTAGGTCTTCGCACTTATTTCAGTCCTAGCTCTTCTATTCTAATTCATCAAATGATTTCAGGATGAAAATACACTTTATATCTTCCTAGAGCTCGCAACAAAAGGTTCACTTGCAAGATTATATCAAAAGTATCACTTGAGGGATTCTCAAGTCTCTGCATACACAAGGCAGATCCTGAATGGCTTAAAGTATCTTCATGAGCAGAATGTGGTTCACAGGTGGTAAAATTGATTGTGCTGCTATATTCTCTCCTTTTCCTTCATCACGTGTCTCTATAATACTTCATTTTTTTTATCAAAAAGTTGCAACATGTTTTGCTCATTTTTATATTCTCCATTTGGGCCATGAAGATATCAAGTGTAACTAGATGCAGTCTTTATGTCTTGCTTACTCATATAGCAAATCCATTTGTTCTCTTGCTGTTTGTCCGCAACTTTGTAGTCTTATAGGCTGGTCTTTCCTACTAAACTATGCAGCTTTTTCAAGCTCCAATGTCCAAATTAGTTTAGGAATATTCATATTTTCACCTGTAGGTATTGCAGGTATGACAATTTTTCTAGCAGTATCAGACAGGGAAATAATCAGAATTATTTTTTCCTTGGATGGGCTAAAATTTATTTTCAATAACATTTCGAACTTATTCATTTCTTTGAGAAGAGTAATAAAAGTACCCCATAAATATGAGTGAGAAAAGCAATGATGCAATAATATAATGGAATTGGATGTCCTTGAAGATTATTTCTTAAATTCATGGGATTGTATTTTCAAATTTTCAATAAAGTAATTTCAAAAGGATCTCCTTGGAGGGGCATTTTATTTGATTTGTGTTTGTACATGAGGTAGGAAGTGACAATTAATATATATATATATATATATATATCAGTGAATAGTAAGATATCATCACCAATAAGCCTAGTTATAGTAGTTTAGTCCTAAAACTATAGAAAATACAAGCATACAATATAACTACCATATCAGCCAATCCAAAAAAGACAATTGTTATATAAATTTCTGAAATAAATACAACTCTCATAATGTAGAATGAATGGAAAAACATTCTAAAGATAAGATAATTAAGAAAAAATTTAAGAATTAAAGTTTCTATAGAGTTTAGAAAGAGAAAAGTATAGGGGTGCGTTGTTGAGAAGTGGTGGAGTCCTAGCTCATAAATTCAATTGCCAGTAGATTACGATTTAGATATTTGGATTCTTGGTGAGGAATTGGCCTCTCAAATACTTGGGTCTCCCATTGGGAGATTACCCAAGGAGCTTGAGCTTTCGAGATTTGGTGATAGAAAAATTTGAAAGAAGGGTTTGAGATTGGAAGAAGCTTTTCTTTCAATAGGAAGTAGAGTCACTTTGATTCACTTGGTTTTTGTCATCCTTACTCTTTATTTTCTACTACTATTCAAGTTTCCTAGTAAGAATAGGCAAGCTGATGGGAGACTTTTTAGGGGAAGGATATGGAGAAGGCAGGGAAGTCCATCTTCTTAAATGGGATGAGGTTGCAAAACTCAAGAAGGTTAGAAATTGAAAACATGGAGAAGAAGAATAATGCTTTACTAGCTAAGTGGCTTTGGATGTTCCCATTAGAAAAGGAATCTCTCTGGCATAAAGTTATTAAAAGCAACTATGGACTTCATTTCAGTGGACAGGAGTCAATATTGGCTCAATCCAGGTCTAACAGAAGTCCTCGGAAAGCCATTTCAAAATAATATTGTCACTTTTTCAATCATATCAAAGTGGGCAGTGGTAAATTGTGAGAAAATTCAGTTTCAAGAAGACATTTGGGCTGGAGACTTCTCTCTTTGTGAGCATGTTTGCCATTTGTATAGATTGTCTTCCCAAGAACTTCTATGAGTTCATGAATGGTCAAACTATCCTCTACCTTAGACTGGAGTTGGAATTTCGATTGTGGAGAAATTTGAATGAGATAGAAATAAGAGTATGTTGCTCTTATAGCTTTGCTGGACTCACTTGTTATTGATGAGAGTAAAGATGATAGGAGAATTCTTATGGTTGGTGGAAGACAACTCTACTAGTTATTTCAAGCAATTTCAGAATCTCTTGGAACGCAGATGTTCCTCCAAAAGTTCAAATCTTTGCTTAGACAGTAGCTCTTTGAAAAATTAAATCTAAGGAGATGATCCAAAGGAGAAATCCTAGGAGATGTCTTTCCCCTTCATGGTCTGTTATTTGCAGAAAGGATTAAGAAACCAACAGCCACCTTGCCTTACATTGTGTCGTTACCTCTTCTTCATGGGCTCATTATGTAATGCTTATGTAATGCAGCCAAAGTCTAAGGTCGGTTCCAGCTAACAAGGAAGGCAAAACATTAGGAAAATGTGTGGCCCTTGCCCTCTTGTCAGTGAATGGCTATAAAGAAATAACTGCATCTTTGAAAAGGAAAAGGAAGAAGATATTAAAGGGCTGTTTGACGGGATTTGCTTCTTTACCTCTCTTTGGATTTTGGTTTCGAAGGAATTGCTTATTTTTTGTTCTTTTTCATCAGTTTGATCGGGATAGTCTTGGGTTAATTTTGTTGTTCCAGAATTTTTCCTTTCTTCTTCTATCTCTCGTTTTTGGGTTTCTTCACAATATAGAAGATTTTAGTTTGTAGGGAAACTTCGCTTTTAAAATGCTTTCTCGTTCTATTAAATTTTATTTGTTTCCTATCATAAAAAAAGTGAAAAATAAAATCCTTGAAGACCTATCTCATTAATAAACTTTTTGATGAATAATGATTATTGATTTAGATATTCCCTTTTATAACTAGATATTGGAAAGAACAAAACTTTGTAAAGCATTTTTATGCATGAACTTATGTGAATTTGTTTGGTTATAAATTTGTAATTAATATTTTATAGTAACTTTTATATCCAAAATGAGCTAGCCAAGCCTACACTTGGTTCGGCCATTGGTTTTAGCTATGAGATGTAGTGAAGAAAAGAATGAGAAAATCTTTAGAAATGAGGAGACTGAAAGAGATAAGATAAATGAAGCAAGAGTGCATAAGGTTTATGACGTCAAACACCCAACTATACTCAATATGCATTTTGAGGAAATAATTGTGACCTAACATGATTTGCAGTTAAGTATTAAACCTTCCTCGCAAGAAAATTACAATCTCAGTTTGCTAAATGATCAATTTTTTTTTTTTCATTCAAGGTTAAATCAATAGAAGTCCTGGGGCCATCTACAGGGAATAACTTATCTTTATCTCTTTTGTACCTTTTGAGGTGGGTATGGCAAGATATCTGCTTTGGGAAAGATAGCATTGGTAATTGTGCCTTGGGTTATCAGGTTTCCCTGTCTTTATGCATTAAGGAAGTTTAAGAATGTATTAATAAACACTAGGGTATCTCCCCTCATTCTAGCGACTGGAGTTGGAATTTCAGTTTTAAAAGAAATTTTAAAATGAGAGAAGCTCAATACTGCATAGCTTTGGCATCTTTACTTGACCAAGTAACTATGACATAAAATAAGATAGGAGTGGAAGCTTGAGGTGTCCAGAATTTATGGTTGAAATTTTTTTTTTCTTTTTGATATTAACTTAAGATGGCATCTCCTATTTTTTCAAGCAATTCAATATGCTTGGAAATTTAAAGTTCCCCATAAAATCCTATTTTTTCGTAGGTCGTAGCTCATGGAAGAAGCAATATTAGGGATCTAATCCTAAGAAGATATCCAAAGATCAGTGTTTCCCCTTGGTGCATTATGTGTAAAAGGGATTGAGAGACAATAAAACACCTCGTTTTTTTCCCTTTAAAAATCTTATCTTCTCTATGGGCTCAAATTATGAAAGGAAGCTGAGACTTCTTGGGTTACTGGAACTTCTTATGAAGCCTAATTAATGGAGAATGTGTTTGCTTATGGAAAAGGTAGAGCAGCTAAGACTTTACGGAAATGTGCAGTCATCATTTTATAATATGGGTGATTTGGCAATAACAAAATAGCTGTATTTTCTAAGGAAAAAAGGAAGAAGATGCCATCGGATCTTCTCTTTGGGCCTCAGTCTTTAAGGATTTTGAGACCCTTCTCTTCTTCATCAATCTCAAGTGGAAAGGAGTCTTGACTCAATTTTGTTTTTTGCGACTCCTTTCATTTTCCGTATATTTGGGGCTCGTATACTGTTTGGGGTATGCATATGTTATTTTTCATTATGTAGTCAATAGGTAGCTTTTGTTGGGAACATTTTCTCAACTTCATGGTATTGTAAGTGTTACTGATAAATTAGTTAGCTATAAATAGTTTCAACTGAATAATAATCTGATTTCTTTGTGAGGGATGAAATTTGGGGATGCATCTCCTACAAGAGAACTCTGATTACAAATTAAGTTGGCATAAGAAGACATTGACTCGTATTTTGCTACTATTTCATATCCTGCAATAAATTTACCTTTCTACATAGTCAGCCATTTTTTTTTTTTTTTTCGGAACTATGAACCGACTACAATGGAATCATTTGGATAAATGAAAGTTGTCTCTCAGAGAGTTTGCTAATTTTTTAAGGAAAAGCATGTGCAAATGGGAAAAGAGTTCATAAATTTACTTTAAGAAACTAATAAAAACCAATTTCCAGGCCACTGGATTTATAAACTGGTTTAGTCTTGGGAAAAAGGAAATTGTGCATTAGAGTTTATTAAATTAAGCCTTAGTTCCATTTGCATTGCATCTACCACATGATTGCTTTTCCACTTGCAAGTTGAACTTTTTGTTTGTGGAACTTGGAAGTGACACTTGAAAAGTTTCTATTGTATGTACTACTTTTTTGTGTTGTAGCTTATAAGATTTATCTTTTTTTTTTCTTTTTGAAGGGATATCAAATGTGCTAATCTGCTGGTAGATGCACATGGTTCTGTAAAACTTGCAGATTTTGGGTTGGCAAAGGTAGGTAGATACACACACTCTCTCTTTCTCTCACTCTCTTTCGCACACGCTTATAGAAGTCATAAGTGCTACTTTATTTAATGTTATATATATGATCTTTGCAGGCAACTAAAATGAATGACATCAAATCCTGCAAAGGAACTCCATTCTGGATGGCCCCTGAGGTTTGCCTCTTCTCTAGTAATTTGATTTGTATTGAGAAAATCTGATCAATCTACAAAACATCTGTAGTATCATAACCAAATTAGCATAATCTCTAGGGTAACTGATCTACCCGTTATAAGTTTTGACATATTTCTCATTGCCCATGTCTGGAAGCTCCACATCACATATAATCTGATTTCTTCACACTATGAAAGTTTATTTTTTGGAATTGACATATTCAGCTTAGTTTTTAAGAGGTTAGATAATATAATTAACATGCCCCTTATTCAAGTAATCTGAGAAGAGACTCTTATCTAAGAATTTGGGACAAAAATTCTTGTTTAAAGGCTCACACTTGACTCAATATATACACAATAGCCAGTAGAAGGTGCTAACCTCATAACTGCAAAGAGCTGAACATATCCAGCAATAAAATTTTAAGTAAGGGCTAAATTAAAGAAATCCAAATGCCAAAACGATATATACAAGTGTCTCTTCTTCACAACTATCTTTTCTCAAAATTGGTCTAAATTCATCTCCAAAAGTTACCAACATTGTCATAATTTTTATTACTTTTACCGTTATTTATGTATCTAAGTGGCAATTATGTGATGCACATCTTATTTGATAAGTGGTCATCTAAAACTTTGATGGTTAATAAGATGTGATGCATACATATTTCTGCAAAATGGAGAGAGTTATGCTTGAAAATTTGTTTTAACGAAGTTATTCCCTCTCATTTGTGGAAATGAATGTGGTCCACTATTTTGAGAATTGTGTTGCTAATGTTGTAAGTTTTTGACATTTAATAAGTTTTTGTCCGCAATAAGTCTGCTAATCTGAATCTTTGCTTCTCAAATGTAAGATTTTCTCTTCACATGTATCTTATTAATAGACAAACCAAAAGCTTCTTGTTTTTCTAAGACATTTCATGTTGACAAAATTAGTTGTCCAATTGTAGGTTGTGAATTTAAAAAACCGTGGCTATGGACGAGCTGCTGATATATGGAGCCTGGGATGCACAGTGTTGGAGATGTTAACCGGTCAGCATCCATACTCTCAATTGGAAGATGTACGTATGTAATTTGACAAAATTCATATTGGTTTACTTTTTCCTTGTTTCTCTTGTTGTATATGTTTGTTGTTTGCTGATGTTAAATCTGTTGATTTATGAAACTTGGCATCAGTTGAATTATTTTGACAATCAAACTAGTATTCATACAAAGCTGATTGAATTTTCAGGGCATTGACATATAATTCTATTTGCATATGATAGCATCTAAGAACACGTGTATTATCACAGTTGTGGTTATAAAAGATTTAGGATTTTCTGAGAATGATTGGAGGTATTAACCTAGGTGGCAATTTTAGTTATCGTATCATGTTATATTCGTATCTTGTCAAATAAAAGTCAACCTGAACCTGACTTTTTAATAATTGTGTTAGGAATTTAAAATCGAAACCCCAACACGATTATAAACGGTTAATAGTGTTGTAATCGCGTCACTTGTTAAACATTTTTTTTTTTTGTATATTATAATATATTTTTATAATATTTATAATACTATATATTCAAATACCTAAATATTTTTTTTAAAAAGTAATAAATATAATTTTTTTAAAAAATATATAAAAGTAAATAAATTTATTAAATCATAAATAAATTAGTATGTTCTAATTATTAAAATAGTTAATTATATTATAAATGAATTCACGTGTCAAGAATTGTAATCCAAATCTAACACAATTATTAATCGTGTTGTGTCGTATTATCTATTTAATAATTTTGTCATTTTATGTCAATTCAAACCCGTAAATTTGTGTCCCGTTTGTATCGGTTTGACGAATTATTACAAAAATTGCCACCTCTAAGCCTACTGTAGCCAATTTTTTTTCATCTGGTAATTATTGATGCCAATGCTACACATCGTGTCTTTACTTTGTTACTGTTAAATATCTAAAGCAACTTCTTTCCAAAAGGCACTTTTTCTGAAACCTTACATTTTAACAAACTGCCAGCTTGTTTGATTTTGGATATATAATATTACATAGTTATCTTGCTTCTTTTTGTTGTTTGTCTTTGCTGTTTCAGCATCATGTGGATGCTCTGGTTCTATATTTTCATAAAATTGATGCAGAAAAGAAGTAACTCTAGACAAAGAAGTTTTACAGGTTTTTGAATTCTAGAATTCTGCTTCAAAATAATGCGAGCTCTATTTGGGGCCTAAGATAATCCATGTGTATACAGTTTCCCATGCATCTCCAAGCCTATTTGTCATTTTGATGGAAATGGATTATGGTAATATTCTGTTAGTCATCCTTTCATTCTCATTGTGCAATGGGGGCATTTGTACTAGGGAGTAATGAACATGTCATGCACAGAAACCCAAAAATAATGCTTAGAGAAAAAAAAATGATTTCAGTGATGCTACTGGTATATTTTCTGTTACTGCATTTTAAAAAATGCATCTTATATGAAATTACATTACTTTTTCTATTTTTTCCTGTTGCCGGGCCTGTGGTTTCTGATGCTGGTACCTGGGCCTCATATCATGGTGATCTGCCTGCCTGTGGGTCTCAGCTCAGGTCCACACCCAAGTCATTGCAGGCTGACATTGCCTACTTGACATTTCTAAAAATCTCCCACACATCTTCTCTAATTAAAAATTTAATTTTCCTTTTGGTTAAGTAATCATTACAGAAGATCCCTTTATATCCCAATGATTCCTAGTCCCAGAATTTTGAATCTTCAGAAAGAGAGAGCTTTTACTCTAAATCTAGGAACCTGTATGTTCAGCTACTTGCAGCAAGATATATGTCAAATGCCAGTTTTTCTTTTTTGTTCCTTTAATTTCATGTGGAAATTTTGCCAACCAAGTTTACTTATTATTTTTTCTAAGAGCAATCAATTCTACTTGAAAGTTTATAGATTTCAGTTTTTGCATTAAGTTGTATATGCAGTTTTACCGATGGCAAATTTGTTGTGTCGGCAGATGCAAGCATTATTCAGGATTGGCAAGGGTGACCCGCCTCCAGTTCCTAACTCATTATCGAGAGATGCCCGGGATTTTATCCTTAAATGCTTACAAGTTAACCCAAGTGATCGGCCTACTGCATCTCAATTAATGGACCATCCATTTGTTAATAGGCCACTGCAAACTTCCTGGGGACCTGCTTCTCCTCAGTATAACATCGTGCAGTCTTGAAAGTTTCTGATCAACCTTTCGGGTTTATGCAGAGGTAATCTAGCACCAACAGCTTAAACCTTTAACCGCTGCTTGTAGTTGTGGGGTCATCCTCTTGATTTGATTTAACACCTTGGACGTGCTGAAAAAAGTTATCAATTATACTTAAAAAAATATATTCATTTGGCCTTGGCACTCACTCTCCAGTTTGTGTGCAACAAAGAAAGGGGAGAGGAGTAACATTGTGATACATTTTCCTAAGGACTGGTGACTCCTTAATTTATGGTGCCATTGAAATTATAGAAGTGCCTCTTGATGCTTTCTTTTGGCTCCTTGCTATTGGCAATCAGAAAACTCTTTAAGAGATTTTCACATTAGAAGCAGCTCCAAAGCTTTCTTTTGTGATTTTTATTTGCTTTTGAGAATAACCGATATGTTGACATGGTTATGCCGTCATTTGATTATTGCTGGTTTATGTTTTTAATGTCCTTTGTTCTCCGATGTGGCCAGGTTTATTGCTAGTGTTTAAGTGCTTTTAGAGAAGGCAGAGATGGTGTTTGTAGAGATGCCAATCATGTTGTTGGACCTACCTGCCAGTTGGCATTGAAATTGAGAAGGTGCATTCTGGGATAGAACTCA
The DNA here is from genome assembly GCA_032402905.1 of Khaya senegalensis. Lineage (NCBI taxonomy): Eukaryota > Viridiplantae > Streptophyta > Magnoliopsida > Sapindales > Meliaceae > Khaya > Khaya senegalensis. The sequence continues at coordinate 1,697,496 of CP135546.1, read as the reverse complement.
TCCAGCAAAAGTTGTCGTGCTATAAAATCCAAGCATGTATATTGCAGAAGATCTCCACGTTGTGATGGCGCGCATATTCCTGTAAATGCTAGATTTCCCTATCTTACAGCGGCCAAGTTTTTGTCTGTTGTGATATTTTTTTATTCTTTTTTACCTCCTCTTTTTTTTGGGGGGCTGGGCAGAAGTGTTGGAATCAGTATTTTGTACCAGAATTGTGAATATCAAGCTGTTGTACACAATTTATTTTGAAAACTGATGAGTGCTAATGAAATGTATATATTTTGAATTTTCTGAAATTCAGAAAGAAAACCTTCTCCCTGTGTTTTAATTTCTAAGCATTGTGAATATGTTCATATGAAAGCGTATGGAAGTAGAGAATTGAAATATTTTTTATGAAGACAGACTGATGATAAAATTTTTGGCAGTCTTGAAAATTAAATATTCTATTTTGGCTTTCGCAAAACTTAATCGAGCATTAAGGGAGTTAGTTCATGGCTATCTCAAGGGTTCACTATCTTACAACTCGGGTTTCAAGTGCTAAACATTTCAAATTAAGGTTTAAAACTTTTGTATAGGAGTTTAAATTAACATTTTAGTTACAGTGCTGTAGTTTTTGTGTTATGTGTACAAGGTTTCCGATGTCTTGCTCGATGGCTCTAACAGTAAAGAAAATGGTAATTTTAGTGGATTTTGTGATGTGGCCTTCTCACTCCTCCCATCACTTTTGTTAGTTTGAGCAAAGCCAATCAGCACTATTCAGAACCCGTGGGAATTTATGCAGGCCCTGAGTAGCTTATGAGAGGTTGTACCAAACTTACAAGTAAAAGAATAAAGAATAATGAAGTTTCAAAAAACTAATTTGAATTGCTTTGACATTAGCTTAAATATTCTTACAACTTCTATTCACTCCATCTGAAGATTCAACTAAGCTTTTAAGAAAACTTTGATTGATTTACACAAGCAAGACATTTGACAGTTCACTATCTAATCAACACAATTCAGTAAGCAGAAAGAGAAGTCAAAACAGATCACAGAACTTGAAAAACTTGATCGATTCTGGAAAGCCATACCAATTCTTACTGCAACATCAGGATATTGACTGAGCGATGCAGCTTAAATGCAGGAAGTGTGGTTAGCGGCTTGCATCAAATGTCATACCAAATTGTGGTGGCAAGGAATTCTTGTAAGTTTCCGAGACCGTTAAAGCAGTTTCTGAGAGATGGTTCTTCATATCTGAAATTTTGGACTCCATGTATTCTTTGTATTTTGACACTGAATCAACCAATTTAAAGAGTTCAAGAGCACGAATCTGAATTTCTTCATCACTTTGGCTGGCGGCTTCCTGCAACTTCAATTCAGAGGCCTTGACAGAAACATACATGTGGATTAGAACAAATTTAACCCTTTGCATTTGAACATTAATAAGGATGATTGTTCAGAAAGTAATATGACATGGAAAAGACCAAGATTAAGATATATTTACTCTTTGATTCATAGCATTTATCTTGATAATCATTTAGCATCACATTTTCAACATTTTTAATAAAACAAGACCAGACCTTCAATAGCACTTAAATAACTAACATAACCAAACCTTTAAAACCTCAGCTGCTTCTCTTTCGACCATATCCAAGTTATGAGCTTCTATTTGAACGTCATCCACCATCTTTTTAGCTTCTGTTGCACATCTATAAGCGTGCTCTTGCATCTGCTTCCTCAACAAGTTCGAATGAGCTTCCAACTGTTGGAAGAGATTAACAGATGTTCAGATAAAGCTAATGCCATATTCCTAATAAAACAGCATAAGCATGGCAGCTACCAAGTCTTCTGTTTCTCCAAATAAGACTAATTTGAGTATGAAAGTAATAAAATAAAGCAAAACAGGCAGAGCTGGGTTTATATACCCCAACAGCATTTTCTCTTGTCCAGGACATAAAAATTAGGAATGAAACCTTAATTAAGAAATTAAATTCATAGAAACAAGTATAAGATACCATTTTGATATGCAGCATCAAAAACATGAATGCTCAAGATTAGACAATAACCAATCCCAAGAGAATACTGTTGTTCTTGCTCATAATTGCAAGTGGATCTAGTAAGACCCGGTCCTATTTTCTCCTATTTGTTTCAAGCCAGAGAAACATGCATGAAACAATTTTTTCACGTCAAAACAACACAAGAAAACCTGAAGAGTAAAGGGGGGTTAGGCAGTTTCTTGATTGTCTCACGATCAATAATTATCCAATTTCGATTTACTTTCATAGCCTACTTGCATTACTTTGGCTTCACCCATTTCCATATTTTCAAGTAGGCCAAATTTTGTTTCCTGTAATCACTTCCTAGGTCACCAAGTAAAGCAAATTTGTATATCTCATAGTTCAAAAAAGTTGCCACTTAATTTCAAAAATCAAGGGCACACAAGTGATTACAATTTTGCTGAAAAATCTAAGAGCCAGTTTTCCATTAAATCATTTAAAAAGAAATCACATGTGAAAGAAAAAAAAATCATGTCTTTAAAGACGGACAAAAAACTACGCTAACACATATGCCTTACCTTGGCATGAGTTAATGTCAACTTAACCCTATCAAGACTGCTATGACATACCCAAAGAACCAAAAAAATGTGGAATAAATCTTTTCTTCTCTTCCTTTAGAAGTGGTAAGCAACCTATCATATGCATAATGCATTTTACAAAGAGAAAAGAAGATAAAATGCAAAAATAATGCAGCATAAGAAGTTTCCTTCATCGTATGGACATATCCAAGGCTCTAACAAGAATCAAAAATATAGAATCATTCAAATTGCACAAACAGACGTCAAAAGGACAACCTTTTAGTACGCAACAGTCATGGAGTCACATGCATGACAAATGTATGGAAACCAAAACAAAAGGATAAAACTCAAAACTCAAAATTCAGAATATATATATATATATATATATATATATAAGTATCAAACAAATGGGCAGGGGAATATTATTTCTTCTATATCCCATCAACAAACCACAAAAGTTTATGAAAAAGAACCACTATATCAGCTTTCAAGTACCTTATATAGCCACTTTATTTTAATCAGCCTTCAAGTCCCCTAAATAGGCACCACACATTAAGTCAAAGTGCAAAGCTGACATTGATTTGACCCAAACAATGAATCGCAAATAAATAGATTTACAGATATAGAAAGAGATAGGCAAATAGATAGATACACCCCATTCAATAAACCACCAATAATTTATGCAAAAGGGCAAAGATATCAGCTCTTATATATCTTAAGTAGGCATATTCCAAAATTCATTGAGTTGACCCGGACAATGTATCACAAATAGACAGAAAAAGATTAATAGAGAGGGAGGGAGCAAGGGAGGATTCTCTTATGTAAAGACCTGAGGACATGTTTGATTAAGAACATTATTTTCTTTTTGGACTTGAAATAAATAAGTGAAAAAACATCATATTTTCACTTTCAAGCCTTCCATCTTAGAAAAAGGTACATACGTCCCACCAATGCATTTGTTTCCAGATAAATTTTCCATATTTATCAAAAAGAAAACCAGGACATCAGGAATGTTTCAACAGCCAAATGCACCATTGGAAGCTATTTTATCCCTTTTTGCTTTTCTTTTTCCCCATCATCCATTCTATTTGTTTCTAATATCTCCTAGACATGTGTAGATGTAGATATCAAGCTCCATCCAGTCTTCACTTAGAACTTCAAAGTACACCCAGATGCCCTCAACTACCCAAATGCCCCCAACTAAACAATTCAGAAAAGTAAATATAACAGAGACCTGAATCATTAAATTGGATTATTCAAGGAAACCAATAAACATACTTTCTACCCAAAAATAAATAAAGAAATAAATTTAAAGAGATGACATATTTGTGGTGTTATTAGTAATGATTACAACAGTGCCAGTATTCTCTAGTCCACTTTACTCCAAGAAAATGAATTGTTATGTAACATTATCCGTATATTCTCTGTACAGTTTTAGCTCTGAAACATGAAAGTTTCAAAATCCATTTTATTCTGGAACACATTAATCCCAAAACAACAACTTCTATTAATTTCTTTAACGATATTTGACGTCTGACATTATTCCACCAGCTCAGGTACCACTATATTCCAACTGATTGCATATTTGAACCAAGGTTTTATGGAAACAAAGGATAAAAAGTAAGCATCCAGCCCAACAGCCCCAAAGATATAGCATGTCAGTGCAAGACCACTACAAATGAAATGCAACAAAGCATGATATACATATGCATTACTCTAGTATGTAGAACCAACCATTTTGCACTTACTTCATCAATATGGGATTGAAGTGCATCAATACGATTTCTTTTTCCCTCAATCTTGGCAGCCATTTCAGATGACTGTTGCTGCAGGGAAATCAACTCTTCCAATTTTTCCATTGAGCTTTTCTTTATATCCTCAGCAAAGGATTCAAGGGCAGGCTTAAGTTTGGATTTATAGTCAATACCCATTACCTCAGCAGGTGTAGACCCTTTGGCGTTCAACAAATACTGGATATCATTAGCAATTTTTAACCTAGTTCCAAAGAAGAAAAGCAGTTGCATCAGAGCTAATAATTTTAGGCAGCATATCAACACAAAGAGCATGCATATATGAAACATAGAAAGACAAACAATGCTGCACCAAATAGAGCTATGTCTTACTTATCACATAGTTAGCAAATATGACTTTGTCTTCAGATAACATAGGGTAAACAGAAAAGCATGATTTAAAATAAAAGGTGCAGAAGGAAGATAAAGCATGCCTAGATATTAAATTACCTGACCTAAAATAGATCTTACATCTCCAAAAAAAAAAGAATCAATTTATCTTGGTCAGAAAGAACAGTTTTGCATTACTCCATTCATACTAACATGACATAGGGAACATTAACATTCAGTGAACTTCAAAAGGATGTTAAGTCAAGCACTAATGTACAGCTAGGATCAGCCTGCTTCCTAGATAATGCATGTGACCAACAAAAGAAAAAAAAAATGTTTAAAATGTTAACCAATGGTATCCATATGACATGACTTATAATCTTCTAAGGCTGATTAATTGTGGCTGCAACTGAATGAATACAATTAGCTTATTCATTCCTGATATGGGCAGATGCCTTTCCCTGTATCAGTGTTTTATGAGGAAAATGGATTTCATATTCATCTCCAGTCTGCCTCGGTCCAAAGGTAACAAAACAATAGCAATACACCATGGGCTAGGTAGTCCTATGCATCCTAAGAAATTCATGAATTTATCAGCAACACTAATGCCTTTTTACATCATCTAAATGAAAGGTATTTAAGGCCCATAATAACATTTCTCAGCCTAAGTTGCAAGCAAAGATGACAAATTATAACTCATATGAAGAAAGCTTGTAGAATACCTCTTTTAACATACATTGCCGATTATAAACTATGACTACATTAACCTTCCTATATCCAGATGATCTCAATTTCTAAATTTGACAGGATATGAAAAACTTGAATTTGTAGTCTAAGTTACTGATGTTGAATAAAATAGATCAATGTGAGTTAGCATAGACAACTTAATAACAAATAACACTAATATACATATTGGATTTTAAAAAATACTCAAGAATTAAAGAGACAAAACCTTCTAATGGCTTGATTGCATTTCATAGAAAGTGCCTCAAGCTCCTTAAACTTATGTCCCAGTGTAGCATCAAGATCCCAACTCTTATCCTCCCAAGAACTCCTTGCACCCTCAGCATCCCCAATATCTCTCTCCACTGCATGCAACTCTCTCCTCATCCTCTCCACGTCACGTGCATTGAACGTCTGTAACTCCACTCTCTTCTTCAATTCCTCATTCTCCTCGCAAATCCTCTTATGCTCCTCCAATTTCTCCCCAATTTCTTTCTCTTTCTCCTCCACTACCTTCTCCATCTTCTCTATCCTTGCATTTAACTCTGCAATTATCGCATTGAACTTGTTCAAGTCCTCCTCTAACACAGCCCTTTCTTTCTCTAGTCTTTCTTTTTCAGTAGGTCCCATTCTTACCCCCTCCGTCTCTGTCACCTTCTTTGCCAATTCTTCAACATTTTTGCTCACACTATCTCTTTCTTTCTCTAGTTTTCCCATAAATTCCCTATCTAATTCCTCCACAGCATCATCATCGCCGCGTATATAATTCAAATAACTCTCCAGCGCATACATATACATACTGTTATTCTCCACAAACGATCGTGAATTGTTCGACACATGGTTGTTGTAAGACGCGATTTGCACCAGCCAGTGAATCAAAGCAAGATAAGACGGCCAGTTATGAGGCGAATTCGGCGACCGGAGCGTCGATTTATTGATTTTGAAAGGACAATTTAGGGATTTCAACACAATGAAGAGATCCTCTTCGAATTTAGTCGTAGAAGGATAATCCAGCTGCGAAATGAGGAACTTGATAACTTCCGTTATGTCTTTAACTGAGGGGACTTGTTTGGGCGGGAGAGCGATGTGGAACGAGTGCGAGGAGAGGTAGGCGTTGATTGCGCGAATCGCGGAGCTCTGGTGAGAACGGTCGGAGTAGAGATCGGCGGTGGTTGAGGGGCGGCCCATGCCGATTGAGGAGGGCCGGCTGCTGGCGAAGCTAGCATCGGAATCACGTGAACCGCCGAATCGACTGCCGTAGAGATCCGGCGTGGGTTGTGGGGGCGGTGGATTGAAGGATTCCGTTGGCCGACGTCTGTTTGTGCCTCTCATCTTTCGTGCTCGTTCGTTCTGTGTGGACGAGTTCACTGTATAGCATGAAAGTTGGACGGTTTCGAATTTCGATTCCGATATTTGATTTTTTTTTTTCAATTTTTCTTTTTGTTTTGGTTTTTTAAACGGTTCGAGTTTTCCCGCTTATATGATGCGAATAAACCCAGCGCTTCGGCTTGAATGAATTTGGACCCAAACCTTGAACCGACCTTAATATTAGTTTTGAATTGATGAAATTGAAGAAAACTAGCAAGTGGAACGAGTTGTGGATTTAATCGATTAAAATTATGAGTGATCCCATTCTTGCCTTTAAAATCATCTTCAATTTTCATTTTTAATTTATTAAAATTTAAAATTATATAAAAAAAGACAAAAAAAAATCAATTCATAATAAATTTTAATTACAAGAACTATGAATACAAAATCACCCTCATTGCAGCTATCCAAAAACACAATAAAATCTAAATTCATCTACAAATTCAATAATTGTCTATGTAAATCCACTTATACATTCGCTTATACATATTCTGTTAATTTAAAATATTTAAAATTTATTTAACAAAATAGGCAAATCTAAAAAATTATGCAATTTAGTTTGTTATTGTGTTAATGTTGCAATCGAATACAATGATCCCGAGAGTTTTTATTTGTCATGATTTTAATATTTTTACTGTGATTTGAGAAAATTTGATACATATTTGTCATATTTTAAAAGCTTTATGTAAATTTTATAATTTTAAAAAAGTATTTGGGATTAATTTTTAAAAATTGACAAATTTTAAAATTTATGCAATTTGGTCCCTTTTTATGACTGAATGTTTTACAGAATAAGAAAAATTAGTAAAACCATCAAAAAATATTAAAGGCTCTAAAAAACGACCATTTTAAGGAATATTCAACTACGTTATTCTATATGTGAATGATAGTGAGAATCAAAGAAAATTGACTTCCAATATATTGTTTAAACAAACTTACCTTAGTTATTTTCTTGATATTGATTATGTCCACTTCTTGGGTAATTTTGTATATCGGATATTGTTACAAGAGGTTGTTACAATGGACAATGATGATAATTTCTTATATTTCCTCATGGAAGGCATCACCATTAAGTTTTCTTGGTGATTGTTTGTTTTGTCGACAGATTTGAATATTGGTTATTATTCAAATGAGATATATAGTAGTTATTGACTTATAGATAAATATTTTGACAATGAAGTGATTTAGTACATAAAATATACAATAATTTTGCTTTCACTATGATTGACAATATGAATGCAATTATGTGTCATTATATTACTTGCTTAAGAGCCTATTGTTTGGTAAGGGGCCTTGCAAAAATTTAGACATCTATTTGTTGTACATAGTTAATGATTTAGACTAATTGACTATATATCTTTAAGGATTCGTGGTTTACCAATATTTATACTAGACCTTGACCTATGCAATGTAAAGAAAGATAACCTAACAAAAGGAAAAAGTTGTCATTGTCAAGGCAAAAAGTAAGATGTACACAACAAAATACAATTTGAATGGGTTTGTTATTGAAGTTCAAGTATACACTCAAAAATTACCACCTTCTTTTTGTGTGAATATTATAATAGTTATATTATAGTTATTAAGGTAACATATCTAACACTTAGCACATTGTTTGTTGAATGGTTTTAGATGTATGATATCGTTAATTATATAAGCATGACATACACAAAAAATGAAGGCAATATATTACCATGGATGCTTCATTGGACTTTCTTGAAAGCAAATATTATAACATTAAACTTTAAGGAGAAAGTTTTGAAAAATAAGAATGTATGTGTCTAGCAACTTGATATTTAGTAAAATTTATAGACCTCTTTCTAATGTAATCATTAATTCTTTTTGTATAGATGAAAGTCAAAAAGAGGTTAAAATTTGAGGTTTAAGAGATGATTGAAGTATTCTTTAAGTAATTGATGATGTTTTCTAACCAGCATTAGATGAATATAGTAGAAACATATTTTCATAAAACTTGACTACTCAATTTAATAACAATATGATATATGTTTGTATACTAAACTAACAAGCATAAATTGTTAATTTTGTTATTTTGTATACTAAATTAACAACACATATTATCTTTTGTAATTATGTCATTACATTACAATCCGCACAACCATGGCACATTATATCACATTCGTTTGACTCAAATGACATAAATCAAAACAACATTTTGGTACACTCGTATCATTTGACTTTTTGGGCTAGTATACATTTGCACAGTCATTTGGATCAATATAACTATAACTTTTCAGAGATCTGAAATAAGATTTATATGTTAACTTCAATGTAATTTGCAAGGTTACAAAGTTTAAAGTGGCACTCGAAACGCAATGTGAAAATCAATGTGTAAAATTTTACACATATTAACATTATTAACTTTAATATCATACAAACTCATGTTTTGATGATAATAAAATATGTCATTCAATTGAGCAAATGATAAAAAAATGTATCAAAAACTTAAAATGAAAATTCAAATCACAAATTAAGAGTATTTATATTTAAATCATATGAAATATGCTTGTGTTTATATGATTATGATAAATTTATAAGTTCATTCATTTTATATAAAACTATACTTTTAATACTTACTAAATATACTAAAAGATATATTTTTAAAACTTAAGACACAAACTTAATTGCATTTTTTAAAATTAAAAAAGTGATTAAATTGTAAGATTTTTAAGGACCAAAGTACAAGATTTTTAAGCTAATTCCTTCAAATTAGTTAGCTAATTTCTAAGAATTGGCCCAATGATTTATGCAATTGGTTGGCCAATTTCTTTGGCAAGTTTTTTACCATTGATTTTAATGAACCAATCCATCAATTTAGGAAAAAGGTTGATTATTTTTGCACGAATTTTCAATTTTTATATGCCTAATGGCTAGTTTTTCAATCTTAAATATAAATACAAACTTAAAATACATTGATGTGAATTTTGAACATATCCTCAAATATTTTAGCACTTAAAAACATACTTTAAATTTTAAAATTATTATTGAGCTTACCAATTGCTAAAAATATATATCATGCACCTTACTTATTCATTTGTAATATACTTTAAATTTTAAAATCATTGTTGAGCTTACCAATTTTCAAAAATACATATCATGCACCTCACTCATTTATTTGTATACATCTTGTTGTTGAAGAGATTCTTTACTATGTGATTTTTATTTATAAGCGTTTCCTTAAACACACAAAAAAAAAGTTAATAAGAGTTATTGTATTTTTGTAAAAGTGAGTAAAATAAATCACTTGAAAGGTTACGAAAGAAACTAAAATCTCTCTATTGTATTTGAATGTCTTTAAGATTGAAAGATTTATCCTAGTGGAAAAACTCAAACTTAATGTTTGTAAAGTGGATATAAATCGTTGAGTTGCCAAACTATTATAAATCTTGTGTTTGCTTCTCTTTTTCTTACTCTATTTTATTTAATTGTTATTAAATATTTGTTAGGTTATTGCATGTTGTGAACATAATTTTTGAAACCAACTTCTCCATTCTCCCGCGCTCCCTGGAGTTGCATGTATGGATTTCAAACATGTGTTTGAAGAGTTTCAAAGTGAAGTAAATATTGAAATAGATCAATTAATGCAATTGGTATAGTTAATGCAGGCACAACATTTTCACATAACATTATTCAATAGTGATAGCTACAAGTTTTTAATTGATACTAATTTTTCATCCTAAGTAATTAATTTTATCTTTCAGATTCTAATGTTTTACTTTTATAACAATAATTTAAAAAAATATTGGTATGTTGGTATAAATTATATTATAAAAATATAAAAGAAATACAATGAGACAAATGTGAACATGTATCCACTAACTAAAATGACCGAACAAGTTGTATAGTTAGGCTCGAACATTATACAAAGTTAATTTGGTAGGATGTACAAAAAAAGTATCTCAATAAAACACCTTTGACTAATCTACTTAAACAATGGTGTAAGAGGCCAACAAATATAGCAATGCATATAAACAACTCGCCTTGGTCAAACCTCAATATCTTGACTTCTATCACCATTAAGCCTTACAATGCACTCACAAAGTGAATGAAACATTCAAATGTGTATAGAGAGACAAGAATGGTGTGAATCACACTTTAGTGGCTCCGTGTACTATGAACGTAAATATTTGATTGGATGATTCAATAAGTGATTAATTGTTATGTTCCCTGATGACTTGTAAAAGAAAATATAAACTAATTTATACATTTTATATCAGTACATTGACTAATATTCAAGCATGGTGGCTCACAAGCAAGTGTTCTGTCCAAATTCAATCTACTAACATTAAACAATTGTATCATCACACTTATATGTATGTGCTAAAGTTTTATCATTGTTGTGAATTTTTTTTATTGAAAATTATTAGTTAAGATTTGCTTAAGGCCCTATTTGAAATTATGAAATTAAATATTAGGTGGAATTATAAATATGTTTAAAAGTATATATCATTGTCTATTCACATATGTAATTTAGGGATATATCTATATTATAAAGGAGACTTTTTCAAAATTTTTATTAAATTTCACATGATTTTTAACCATGTAACTGACATGTTTTATGTTTGTATTACAATTAATACTATACCTTTCGAGGTTGGATTTAGAGAAGAATAATATCATATGTGAATATTGTACCAAATGTTAGCTTTAAACATTATGTGTTGGGAACCAACAATGAATTTTACGGACCATGGTTAAATATAGATTTGGTATACATCCCTATCAAAGTGTGCACTAACCATTAGGTTGTACATATGTTAAATTTAGCCAAATACTATATCACAATTTATGATTGCTTATTGAAGGCAAACCCCAAAATCATGTTTAGCAACACAATGATTTCACTGTGCAAGTTGTTGCCTTGTCTTGTATGAAAATTGAGTTATATAGGTGAGGCCAAATTTAAAGGATACAATTGCATATTTGAACAACTCATTGATGAGATGCCATATCAAATATAGGAGAGCAATGATATATTGAATAGTTGGGACTCAATAAACTATTTAACTTTACACAAGAGCATGGCCAATTTTTAGGTAAAAAATAACAATTGATTTATGGAATGGACATTTAAAGTAACGATGTTAATATATTTTATTCTAATGATCCTATTAAATTTTTTATTTTATTGTTTATAATTTCAAATGTAACTTCATGTAAAAAAATTAACATCAAAAGTTTTCTATGTAATATCATTAAACAACAATAATACCAATAATACATTCATACATGTCTAAGCTTACTCGTATGAACTCCATTTATACTACTTTATTCAATAATAACAATAATGTTACATAATCGAAATCTTTATGAATGGGCTTAAACTTACTAAATTAGAGGACATTGAAAAAAATTCACTATATATATATATATATAAAAGAATATTATTTTATAATGTAATATCTTTAATTGAATATCAAAATTTTAAAAAAAATTAACAATACATGTGTCAATTGCATTACATATTAAGAGAAATAATTATATTTTGGCATGTTTTCTAATTATAACCAACTTATTCGTAACGAAACAATCTTTCGAATAATATACTAACAATATTCCTTATTTTTTAGGTTAATCGGTATGAAAACATTCTGTAGGTGACTTAATTACAATTACTTGTACCTCATTTATGACTACCCACTCACATTCATAACCAATGAGATAAATTAAATCTGCTTACATCGTTAGAAATATATTTTTAATGTAATAACATGAATAAAAGGACTTATAATTACCTCAAATATATCTCATTACCGCTAGTGTAAGTGCTTATAGTAATTGTTATAAACCAGTAGAGGTGAGCAATGATTCTGAGAATTGAAACTGTCAAGAGTCAACTAAAAAAATCAATTACGAACCGAAATCAATTTTCTCCATGTAAGTTCTAATTCAAAATCTTTGGAAATGGGATTGAATCAAGAAACTCGTTTAATTTTAAAAATTAAAATTATTTATTTGATTTAATTTTTTTGAAGGTAAAATAAAATACAAATCTATATTCAATAAATTATTCAATAAAATTTTCATTAAAACTATAAAAAATTAATTTTATTAATTTTAAATAAACACTTCAAATGCAAATATAATACATAATGTTGAAATTTATTACTCACTTTGTGCAAATATAACTCTCATATAAAATATATTCATAATTAGTTCAATAAATAATTTATTAAAAAAATATTATTTATTCGTTGAATTACTTAGAAAAAATTAATTAAAGTATTTATAATATTTTATTTAACTTAATTTATCACATTATTTGTATAATAATTTAATAAAATCATCATATATATTATTTATTTTAAAATTATCAAATAAATTAATAATTACAATAAATAAATATATACATTATATCAGATTATTAGATATATAATTTTACTATTATAAAAATAATTAAAATTTTCTTTTTGGTGATATATAATATTAATCTGAATAATAATATAATATTTTTTAAAATAATATATTTTATATTAATTCTTTTTGATAAATTATTTTTATTCTTTTTCATTTACTCAATTTTTCATTTATGCATTTTACCCTTCTATAATTTAATACTATTAATTTAAATTTTTCTAGAATTTTTTTTCTAAAATTAAAAATTATATAATTAAAATAATTAATAAACATTATATTCTAGTTTAGAATCAAAAGCAAACTAAAATCGAACAGAATCAAAAAATAAAATACTCTATTAAATAGAGTAAGTTTCGATTTCAAGTGAAACCGAAACTAAATTTACTTTGCTCATCCTTATAAATCAAATAATTGGCAACTATATGTCTTTTCCCGCAAGTTTACAACCAAGTTATCATTTGCATCTTTAATTTCAAACTCAAATCATGATATTATATAAACTATCTTTGTACACACCAACTATGTTTTCGTGTCAACTTTTTTCTTGTGTCGCATTAATTAGGAAAGCGTCCATTGTAACAATTGTCTCTCTTCTAGCATAAAACTAATATTATGACAAAATGGATGTAGTTGGCTAAAATGAGAATAGGAAGGGTTCATATGTGTTTTAGCAATGCATTAATATTTTGCACAATATTTATTATCAACATGTTATATCTTCAAATAGGAAAATTAGCTTAAGCCTACATATGAAATTTAACTTTTGTCTCCAAATAATTCAAAATTTTTGAATGCATGACTCATAATTTTGTCATATATTCATGGACCTCATTTACTCAACACACTTTCACTACAAGAAGATACTCACTATGAATGCATCAATCTTTTATTATTTTAACTTAAATTTCACCTTAAGATTCTCATGAATATGGTATATATAAAAATCATACAGTGCTTAAGGAAACATTATATGCATCTCTTCTTAATAATATTGTGATGGTTTTATACAAATACCGAATCTGATATTACTCTAAGTGCTTCTTTAAGTTTGATGAAAAATCATTTTATGGTGCGTCCTTATAAAAATTCTCAACCCCAAAAGCTAGCAGATAAATTTTATCTTTTCCATTAAAAACAATCACAGTGAATATAGTATCCCTACATGTCCACTTTAGAAAGATGCCATCAATTGCAATAACCACTTGGATAAATAAACTAAAATGTCAAATTGATATGCCAATGCATATAAAGAAATACATGAAATTCTTGTCGTCACCTGTTTCAATGAGATGATTGTACATAGGTAAAAGATATAAAAAAAAAAAAAAACATGTTAATTTAAACCCAAATTTAGCAAATTCAAAAATAAAAGCAACTTAATAAGCATATACATGGAAATCTATCTTTCAATGCAAGATAGTACATTGGTAGTTTAGCAAATGATTTTGTTGGATCTTGAACAACTATCTTACATGTTAGGGTTTATAAATTTATCCTTTACTGCTGCACTAATTAGTCGACTATTTGCTTGATGATGTTTACCTTCCAATATATCACTTTGATAACTATGAAATATATTGAAACAATTAATGCAATAACCATACTAGTCCTAATTGCCCGAACTCATTATTTACATCTATAAATCATACATTTTGCATCAAACTAATTTGTTTGAAAATTTTAAATTGAAAATCTTTCTTCAATGCTATCATATATGTCCAACACACACATTATTGGATGAAAAACTTGAAATTGCTTCAACTGTCAAGTTCAACGATTGTAGAACTGGAAGTAACACATTTGTATGGATTGATGTTAATGGAATATTATATTCACAAATATTTGTGCAACTTTTTTGACTTGAACTAGAATGAACACCATTATTCTATCATTTTTGTTTCATGCAAGATCGATTCTTGAATATCAATTGATTGTCATAATAATTGTTTAATAGTAGTAAGGGTTATGATGTGAAGAATATTTACTATAATCATTTTCATTATGCCAAAATATAGAAAAATGTGATACTAAATGATACAAAGGTAGAGAGTAATGTTAAGCATTCATTTTGTGTTGACTTATTAGTTACATTACAAGCTAAGTAACTTGGTTGCTTCGACCAAAAAGAACAAACAAGTGTAAATTACCAACTTTTGTGCTAGGTTTATGAACAAGATCTTCAGCAACTATGCAGTCTATGCTAATCAACTTCGAAACATAATACTTCAAATCAACAAGATAATAGTTATTTGTATTCAAGAATGACTCAAACTCAAAATCATTGGTAATATCCATTGACAATAAAGATCTAAAGCTTGAGTATGTACACTCTTTAAACACACTCTCATTTCAATTTTGTAGTGTACTTGATTTATATGTAAGGTCTTGCAAAGCAAGCTTAAAAAATCTCCATACTTTATATTGTCAAGTACGTATATTGATTGAGTCTTCACTTTATCGGTGTATTTTTTCTCTATTTGGTAAAATTTTCTAATACTTGCCAAAAAGAACAATGATGGTAACAAAAATGACCATATGTGATAGAGTACCACACAATGTCATTAACACTTTATAAATAATAGAAATAAACATAAATTTTTAGAGGATAAAATTGAAAGATTTGCAAAGTGAGGTCAACATGAACTAAAATGTAAAATATTAAAAAAGTGACACAATTAAACTAAAAAAAAAAAAAGTGTCATCATTTATCATGAAAAATATATATAATAAAAACAATTGTGGAGAATCAAACTATACTAATTTATAATTTTTTTTAACAACTAAAATGTAATATTTTAAAATTTAATGAATATAAATTAAATTACAAAATTTAACAAAATAGTACTCATTAGTTTGCTTTCAATCACACTTTTATTGTGATCAAAACTCAGTTATTCTTACTTCAATCACACTAAACCACAACCAATGTAGGAAATACAAAAATCCACACCAAATCACTAGAAAATACAACCTCAATATAAAATAACAAATTATAAACACATTCATTCAAAGTCCAAATAATTTGTCAAAAATTACCTTCAAATACAAAGTCTTGATGTAGTGTGTTGCAAAGATTTTAGAATGAGTAACAGTGTTGTGTGAGAAAACTTGAATTTTTGTAACAAAATTTGATGAGTTTACTTTTATAGAGTTAAAGATATAATGTATTTAGCTTGTTTGATTAATCTTTACAAATGAATTAAAAATTTCAATTGAAAAAAAAAGCACATAAGTTTATCTTTTTTTAAAATAATGATAATAGTTAGATACGAGGAATGAAAAATAAAGATTTTTTCTATTTGAAATTAGGTTAGGAACGAGACCAGAAAGATATTTATATTCTCGATTTAATATATTCATCATTTAATTATTTTATTACTATACTTATTACACTCATAATTTTAGTAATTTAATAATAATAATTTTTATTTTTATTTGTTTACATTATGTTGATAATTTAGTATATTTTTAAGAGAGGATAAAAAATAAAAAATAAAAAATAAAAGATATATTAACAAATAGTAAAGTGAATATATATATATTATAACAAATGATTAGATAATAATATTTATTTAAAATTTAAATAAAATATTATTTAAAAAATACTACTAAAGATGGAAAATGATTTTACACTACGTGGTTACCCTTTTCTTTTGCCTCGTCTAACTCTATCGATGAGGCTGCACAGGTGTGACCCGTCCTCGCTTCCAGTAGGATCGTAGCTAAACTCGAGAAGTTAGGAGCTTAAAATAATAAATAAAAAAAATTAGTGGAAATTAAATAATAAAAAAATATATCTGAAATTGGGGCCATAATGAAATGTAACAAAATTTAAAGAGGTTAAATTATAAAAAAAAAAAAAAGAATGTGTGTATAAAAGGCGGTACGAATATAAATATTTATAATATATTTTTTAAATTAATTTTTTAAAGATCCTGCTTTCACCCTTCGACGTTGAAGTTAGTGAAGCAAACAGCACAACATCATGTCGTCACAACACCTGAATCGTCAGCCCAATTTAATAGTTCGTGACTTTTACTCTCCATCGACCGCGCGTAAACAGCTCTTTCAACGCTAAGCCGCCTCCGCTTAGACAGTTGAAAAAACGTCAGAGCACGTGGGCCGTTAGCTGAGTTAAGTCCCGTCCCATTTTTTGAAAAAAAAAATCCCTCTATTTTCTCTAAACGCGCGTGTCCCGTCATCACCCACTTTTCCCCGGGGCGTCCCTTAACTCCGCTCTACCGATCGTGGGTTTCATCTAAGAAATAAGAGAAGAAAGAAGAGAGAGTTGCGTAGAGAAAACTAAAACGAATCCGATAAAAGGAAAATAGGGATTAGCTTCACTAATCACTCACGCCCACGCCCACGCCCACGCCCACGCCCAGCGCTTCTTCCTCACTGACTCGATTACATAGTCGAAGTTTCCGAGATTCTTAAAAACCCCCAATTTTCTTAAATTCTCTAATTTTTTTTCTTAATTCTTTCTTCAATTCAGTTCGCAGCTTTCATTTCCACATTTTCCCGGTACTCAGCCTCTCTGTATTTCGAATTTTGCAGTCCACTTTTGTCTGGTAATTTCAATTTCTTGTAGATTAGGCTTTCGAATCTTGTAGAAATTGGTTTGCTGACCTTTTTCTTAATTTTTAATTTTGGGCTTGGTTAGTTGATCAATTGATTTATGAATTTTGTTAAATAATTGCCTTTTTTTCAAATAAAATATTAATTGTCGATCTGAAATGGATATGGGGATAGATCCATGTGCATAAAATTGTAGCTTCTTGTTCTTTAGAATATTATATCAATGGTATTATCTGCCTTGTAGCGTGAATCTTTGCTTAAGCACGTTATTTTGATTCTCTATTGCTCTGTGTGTGTGTGTGTGTGTATTTCTTGACTTTGCTGTGAATGTTTTTATCCGCTGCACTTTCGTTTCTCCAATTAATTCATCATTCTCGAAGCTAGGTTATTCGCTCTTTACGAGGCAGGTATGCTGTTTTCTGGGTCTTGGAAGTTTTCAATTTTGATATCATTCTACGTCTTTGTTTTATATCCATGGTTATTTGATTGCTTTCAGTAATGGTTTGTTCATTTCGGCAATGGCTTCATTCAGTTTTATAGCCATGATTATATTATCATTTTTGAAAAATTACATTTTTTGTGTTCATTTACTCCACTCTTTGTATTTCAATACCTCTTTTTTTTTTGTGAAATTTTCCATTTCAAGTTATGTTAATAATGTGCTGATATTTCTGAACCTGGAATAATTGAATTTTGAGAATTTAAAATGATAACAATAATTTCTTTGTTGGTTTGCCTATACCCTTCTATAACTGTTCTTTTGACAAAATTTTCTTATCACTTGTGTTAGAGGTGCATGGTTGAATTGTTTGATTGAAGCTATGGGAAATTTAGATATAAAACTGTTGAATATTAGTCTATATAATGCAATTCATGTAAATTTGTGGTAATTGATCCTTCATTTTTAACCTGCCTATTCTGTTCAAGCTACTTAACCTCCTAGTCTTTCAGGGTCCATTTGCTTATGAAAGTGAAAGGTGGCAAATCTTTTGAATAAATCCGTTAATTTGATGATTTGAAATTCTCAGAGGTCATTTTAGGAAGTAAGGTTGAAATTCTGCTTGGTGGGCATTCCCAGTAATGCTTTATATCCATGGGAAGATCTCTTGCTAGATTGCAGAGCTCTTTCTGCAGATTTAGCTGTCTAGCATATAGCTGATTTGTGTTTTGAGGATGGTGGTGCTATAGTTTTAATTTTATAAATTGGATCTCTACTTTTATGGTGATGGAAACAGCAGTTGTATGGGATGTCTGTAGACTGTAGTTATCACATTTTCTTGCCTGTATGGGGATGAGTTTTTTCTGTTTAGTTTGTTATCTTGCCCCCAATTTACTTATGATTATGTTTGCATCTAGGCAATTTTATCTTACAAGGACATGTAAAGTAATGAGATCTAGGATGGAGGAATTTGTTATTAAGCATTTAAGTTATTGAACTTACATTTTCAAACTATGCTCTTGTTGCAGAGCTAATTTTGCTTTTTCCACCTTTGCATAGTTATGCTATTTTAAAGATTTGTTCTGATGTTTCAATCTATGGCATAGATGTTCCTTCCCTTGTTTGCTAGTTGAGAAAACAATGCTTGCAAAAGAAAAGAATTAAAGAAAAAAAGTTATTGGCTTTGGAACTGGATATGGTTACTCTAAGTTAAGGATACGGTGTCAATAAGGATGTGATTGGCAAGGGCTTTACTCTCAGATGAAGAATTCTCACATGCAGGAAAGATGAGTTTCATGCACATATTTCATCGACATTAAACTTAGTGAAGCCTGACAATACATCAATTGTATTTCAGTTTTGTTTGAGGTTTAGAAAACTCACCAGCGCTTGGAAATGTGGATTGCAAATCAAAATTAGCCAATAGGATGCAGAACAACATTGGAACCCTCAAGGTGTGCTATCTCGCTGGTTTCTTTAAAAAAGAGGGAATTTGTGTTTGAGGGCATTGAACATGAAAATCAAATGTAATGTTTTTCCATTACTTTTTCTCATGTGTATTTAGTCAAGTTTAACAATTCATCCTATCTTTTGCAGAATTTTTGAATTAATTAAACATTATGAACTTTTCTGAAAATAGTAAAATCAAATTTTCTCTCCCAGTATTTCCTGTGTACTTGTTCTGCATTACTAGTTGACAGTTCCTCTTTCCCCCATTGAAAAGGAGGATAGCAGAAATGAAGAGGAAAGGCAAAACTATTGAAGGCAGTGTAATAGATTATATTCTTACACTGTTTATATGTGAGTTCTGAGAAGAAAGTAAAATATTGTATGACAATGTCCTTTTGCTCAATCAACTAATTTGTTTCCCTTTTTGACTTGAAGAATGTACTCTATGCTAAGTAGGGTGGCAATTTTATAGTCGGCATACATCATTTCTACAAACTACCATTTCTTGGGTGTTTTGACTAGTGCTATGAGTTGCATACTCTTTAGGAGATGGGAGACACGGTTAGGAGTATTTTTAAATTGATGGTCTGGGGTAAAACAGATTCCTGTTGCTAACCCCAATGGCAGAGTGTGTACTCATGTTGATCTTGTATGTTGATGAAATCATATCCTCTGTAGAGAGCAAGTAAAATGTACGTGACTAAATGACAATACATTGCTTTTACAAGAGCAGCCAACAGTAACCAATCAGTAGTTTTCTATGAGTGTAGCTTATTTTCTCAAGGTAAGTTTACTGCACTTTGAAGTTACTCAATGCAAAAGGTGACTAGTTGTTTGCTAGCTGGCTACTTTGAAATTTCCAGATGTTATGAGCTGTTATGGTGTTATATGGATATCCTAGTAGCTTTTCTTGGAAGGAATTGAATGGTTTGCTAAAATCATTTTGTAGTAGAAAGTTGTAACATGTTTTGGATCCTATGGAATTGATTTTCAATTTGACTTATTTAAAAGAAGAAATAGCCCATTGTTTTTTTCTGGGGTAATAGTTTTGTACAACAGTCCACTTGTTGTATGCTTCTTATAAAATAGTTTGTATAATCTGTTTGCTGATAATTGATAGAAAATAAAAACTCTTATATTACTGTAACTATGCTAAGTTGTAAAATTTCCCTTTTTACGCGTAGTTTTCAAATGGCAAAAGTTAGCAGAGGAAGGCGCAGAACTGCTTCCAGAAGATACAGGCTAACTCCATATTCGTTGCCATCTTGTAATCATAGTATCTCAGAGGACATGTACCCAAAAAAATGCTCCAAAGCCTTGGATAAGAAAGACTGGGAAGATGCAACATGTTCTGTATGCATGGAGTGCCCACACAATGCTGTTCTTCTCCTTTGTTCCTCTCATGACAAGGGTTGTCGACCCTACATGTGTGGAACAAGCTTCCGATATTCAAACTGCCTTGATCAGTACAAGAAAGCATACACTAAAGTAATCTCATCTCTTGAGGGACAGTTGTTGCCTGGTTCAGTTGATAGTCCAATTGTATTAACAGATTCTGGTTTGTCCGTGGAGAAGTGTGAAGTTATGGAGCTTGCTTGCCCCCTTTGCAGGGGCCAGGTGAAAGGGTGGACTGTGGTGGAACCTGCACGAGAATTTCTCAATGCAAAACAGAGAAGCTGTATGCAGGAGGACTGCTCTTTTGTTGGAACTTACAAGGAACTGAGGAAACACATGAAAGCAGATCACCCTTCTGCAAGACCACGCGAAGTGGATCCCCATCTTGAGCAGAAATGGAGAAGGCTTGAGCACGAGCGTGAGCGAGATGATGTGATCAGCACAATAAGGTCGACAATGCCAGGGGCAATGGTTTTTGGAGACTACGTAATAGAAGGAAATCATTATAGCTTCGAGACAGATGGAGGGGATGGGAGATTTGATGCAGAGTCTGCAGAGAGGAATGGAGGCTTTGAGGTGGGCTTTGATAGTAATTTGGTGAATGTCTTCTTGTTGTTGCACGCATTTGGAGCATCGGGGAATGACCTTAGTAGACGAGTGAGACAGTCTGAGAGGGCCGTACACCGCACATCAAATGAGAATGATGCTGGAATTCACCATTCTAGTCCTGTTGGTGGTTTAGATTTCTCTGATCAAGATGATTACAATGACGGAGATGATGAGCATGGTGGTATTTCACTGGTTAGCCGCCTCCGCCGCCATGGCAGAGCCTTGTTGAACCGTTCAGGTAGAAGACGTAGACGTAGAGAAGTCAATGAGGTTAGAGATAGATAAGATGATACTGAAATGAAAAAAAGAGGAATGGAACAGGTAAAGGTTCTGTTGATACAATAGTTCTAGGAGGAAGAATAATTAGGAAATGAAAATATATGAAGGATTTGACTTCACATTTGATGTGTTACTTCTCATTTACATGCATGATAGATTGGCTGAGAAAAAAAATGGTAGGTGGAAAAGATTTATGTTTCTTCCCTGTTGTGTAATTTTAGATGTAATCCCCCAAATTGCCTTTGTCCTTCTACCTCCTGTATGCCTGAGTATAAATATTGTACATTGTGCAAATAACCTTTGCAAACAACGTAATTTCTTTAGTTAACATCTATGAAATTATGTTCATTGTAATACTGTTTGAATGTTATGCAATTTATCTTAATTGCTTGCTAATGATATTTGATTTTGAGTATTGGATTTTTATGCGGTTTGATTTCGAAATGACCTGAAGGCAAAGGCTGAAATCAGAAAATTAGGTCCGAAACCGAACAATAATATTTGGCCTCAGACTATTTTGTCGGAAAGATAGAGAGCAGGTGCAAGCTGGAGGGAGCTGGACAGGCAGGACAACCCTTTGGTGAAGTGATAAGAGTGCTGGATCCTTGACCAAATATTTGTGGTACAGACAAAATTAAAATACTAAAATTATAATTTTATCTTTATTTCTATATATTTTTCTGATAAAATATTCAAAAGTATTAAGTTTTGCCAATCGGTCAATGGTCTTGGGTTTTACTAGCAAGATACACTCAATGGTGATAGGTGTCAAGGGCTCCTTCTCCAGTCCATACGGTACCTTTTGAATGGATACATATTTAAGGGTTTGTCTTACATAACTTGCATATTACTGGTTTTGACGTATTTTGGTCTTATTAGAAAAGCGGCTCTAGTTTTTGACCAGTTTTGTGCAAGGATAACTAACTTTTCCTTCACTTTGCTCCAAGAATAACCAAATTTTCCTTCATTCTACACACATAAAACTAAAGATGCGCTTGTTGTTTATATTTCAACTAGTATACATAGAATTAGGGGTGTGGCAAATCACCCATACCAGAAAAGTCATGCACTTTCTTGTGCATGATGCAATCTTCTTGGATTTCAACCTTATTAGTTTGCTATCATTGAGATTCCCCCTTACCTGTTATTCTCCCCCAAGAACAATATTTAGCATAAATTATCAAGGCACCTCAAGTACGGGAATGATAGTTTGAGGTGAAATACTGTGTGGGCTAGATTATCCCGCTCAACTAAGCAAGCTTCTTTTAATATATCATTCTAGTGTTTACTTTTCTCAAGTATCGACAAGACTGTAAAAATAGTTTTATCCTTTCTCTGACTATCATAAGCTCCTTCTCTAGCCCGCACAGCACCTTTCAAATGGGTATATATTCGAAAATCAGCCTTACACAATTTGTATGCTATTAATTTCGATATGTGTTGGTCTGATAAAAAGAATGATTTTATTTCCTAACTAATTTTGTATTAGAAATAACTAAATTTTAAGATGAATTTAAAACTATGCTCGTTATTTATGCCTCAACTGATGTCCAAAAATTTTACGATGAGATGTTACAATTACACCGGCCCTTTCGTTCAAAAAGAGTTAAAGACTTGAAAGGTTATATAAGAAGAGTTTCACCCTTCCACACTATTGGTTATTATATCATTACTTGCATATTGACTAATTAAACTACAACTTTATTTAATATAGAAATGTTTTAATTTTAAAATTACTTGATGTTAAATATAGATTAAAAAAAAAAGACAAATAATTTTTTAAAAATTAATATTTACAAAACACTTTATTTGCCTTGCACAACAATCACTCCACAATCGTAAACCAAACTTAAAAACCAACCATCACTGTTTCATCAGAAAAATAAATAAGATTGCCAGATTTGCATCCCCTTGAAAGCTCTCCAAAACTGAAGCAATAATACTCAATGCCATAAAGACATGAAACCCCCAAGGACCAAGTGATTCTTGAGGATGTGAATAATCTTTACTCGTCAAATTGAGTTTACCGGCACGTAAATTAGAAACATGATCCCAGCTGATCCGCAATTCCTTAGAACAGCTATCCCAAGAATAATATACATCACTACTACAGTAACAGATGCTGTTAAGAGATAAAACTAGAAAATTTCTTCTCATTTACAGCTGGTAAATGTTGTAACAGATTTATCTATTAAGATCAAAAGGTGTAAGAGAAATGAATAGCTCATGGCAACTACCTTTTTTTTTTTGGTTTTTCTAACTGACCAGATTAGATGAGGTACCTAGAGATTTTACTTCCCACACACCACCACACACACACTCCGCCGCGCACCACAACCCCCCCCCCCCCCGCCCAAAAAAAAGAAAAAAGCTTGGTACATCTATGTAACACTTGGGAAGGCAAAAGGAAAAAATTTTTAAATAATTTTATTTTTAAAAAATTTTATATTTATAACTAACCTTAATATTCTTACAAACCAAAACGAAAATTTTACAAGTTTTACCTTACTTTTTCTTTGTACTTTAACTTTTAAAGTTATTCCTTCTTTAATTTTTACTTTCAAAAATTAAAAGTATCAGTAAAGTAAAATAAAAATTAGTTATTTATTTATCAATTTTAAAAAATTAAATTTATTATCAGTAGGACACTAAATATATTATTAATTGAGTTATTTAATTGAAAAAATTAAAAATAATTTATTTTATAGTGCATTATTACTTCTTGACGATAGTAAAATTTATTAATTTCATTGGATAAATAAAAATAAGTTGGTTGATGAAAAAAGATGGTAGCCCAAAAAACCTTGGAGGGAAAGGAGAAAGGCAAGGAACAAGCCATGATCCGTGCTTTATAATAATTTATTAATTAAATAATTTGTTAAACTTAAGTAATTATTATTTTAATAACTAAATTAATAATAACATAGATAATTAATAAATAATATAATATTATACAAATATTAACAATCATATAATTAGTTTGTAATTAATAATTTATAACAATACCCTTAATGATATTTTATCAATATGAAATTAATAATTTATAACAATATCCTTACTGATATTTTATCAATATGAAATTAATAATTTATATAGTTAATTAATTTTACTTATATATAGTTATTTATTTATTAACTAATTGTTTATATTTTATAAATTATTTTGTTGTTGCTTATGTTACTTAGAGCTATATAATTGCAAATTTATTTTAATTAAATCAATTTTTTTTATATTTATATTTATAATATTATAAAGCTGCGAATGAAGAAAAAAAAAGTTTTATGATTGCAATAAAACTAAAAAATAAAAACTTGTAATTGTAGAAAAAATAAAAAATAAAAAATTACAATTGCTTAAAAAAAAATAAAAATAAACCTGTAATTGCAGTCAAACAAAAAAAAAGGTGCGATTATAAGAAAAAAAAAATTAAAAGAAAGTTGCGATTTCAGTCAAACTAAAATAAAAGGTGCAATTACAGATAAAAAAAAAACATAAATAAAGCTGCAATTGCAGTTAAAATAAGAAAGAAAAAAGGTGCGATTGCATAAAAAACCAAAAGA
>CP135546.1:1571603-1632930 GCA_032402905.1 Khaya senegalensis | reverse complement strand
CATAATACATTGGGAAGAAAATCTATAAATACATGTCTTATACAGTACCACCTTAAACTAATGAGTTCATGGCATATATGCTATTAGATAGCATGATTTTCTTCCCAATGTATTATTGAGGACTTTATGTTTATTCCATATCAAATTACATATATAACAAATACACAACAAGACAACATTTGTTAATCATGAATCAATGAAGTCATCTAAAACAGCATCCAAATATCCTTAACCAAAAGAGGGTAATATCATTGAATCAACTGGAAACAGAAGCCTATAATCAAGCAAGAAAGTGGCATTATCTGACAAGAATCTGAATCTTGCTCCCAAGAATCTTAATGTATTCTTCTAATCTTTTCCAACCAAACCCATACTCTCTCTACAAGTGTTAAGAAAGAAGAAAAAGAAGAGAAGGAGGATGAGAAGAAATAACAGCAGCTGTTAATATAATTAGTGCCTTAGATGGTGTTACCCTTTAGCTGGACCAAATAAAAACTTCGAAAGGCCCATTTTAAAGGGCTCGGTATTGAGACAAGTAACTGCATTTGGATCAGGCTACATGGTGACTCAATTCGATGAAGATACAGTAAGATTGCAGAAAGTGCGTTCTCAGAAATTCAAGGAGTGAAGAACCCAGCAGCACCAATGTGACCATTGTCTAAACCAAACCATTTTCAACTTTCCCTATAAAACCGGAAAAATGGAAGTTGACTATCTGTCACTAATTTTTTTTTTTGGTTCCATGCACTTGCCCAACTGATCCTTCTAGTTAAGAAGAACAAAAGAATATTAACAGTAACTGATAAAAATCAAATGACATTTATGCACGAATCATATCCATTATGGCTGCTAATCAACCAAAAAGGGAAATTCACAAATGAGTATAAATTAGCATTTAGCTTTCCCAAATCTGAATGTTAACTACTTTTCATAAGTATCATGAAACCAAAAAGATGCATTAGCACCAACCAAAAGAGATGGGAAATAAAGGAAACAAGAAGAAAGAAGATGATATAGTTTTGAAGAAAAGCACATTAGTAGAATAATCACCTAAAAAATGTCTCATATTACTGGTATATCAACTGGTACCATTTACACACCCCAAACCTAAATCATTTTTGCTTATGGAAACATCATGAAAGTGAATTTCACTCGCAGAAAGACATTCCCAAATTTTAGCACTGCATTCATGTACCAAACAAGAGTTTCTCATGTTTTTAGCATTTCTACCTGCATCAGCATTATGTCACATTCCTCTTCTGAAAATGAACTTTAATTCATTTCTGCCTAGTATTACAAGTAGCTTAAGAATATGTATTGCAAATAAATGTTACGTCTGGAGTGTCAATCTTCTAGTGCAAAGATCACACAGAATTAAATTCAAACAACAAAGTTACATGAAAGGTTGAGGCAGGCCAAAGTCATAATTTTGTGAGTTGGATTGGGTCATACAAGAAACTAGCCCTTCTAGATCAAATAAACTTCTTTTGAATATCATTTTGTTCGTTCTTGGGCATCAGTCTCGACACTGTCAAAGCCATTCTCCTCCATTGGTTGGGCAGAAAAATTTTTATCGTTGTATGATCAATAGTTGCACCTGCTGGGCTAACTATCAACCTGTATAATACCCAAAAATCCCTCTACCTTCTTACAAGTCCATTGAGTTCTAAACTAAGGACTATTATTCGACCCTTCACCTGGTGGTCAATAGACTGGTGAGATATTATAACACAAGTAGGGGGGCCTAAGGAGTTTGAACCCCCTAACGACTTGGTTGCAGCCAGGGTCAGCCATAAAATTTCTAGGCTGGGGTAAATTAATTTTTCATCTAGTAGAATATTTATTAAAAAAATGTTAAACATATAGAAAAATTTTATAAGTGAATCCTGACATATGAATTTTATCAATAGTTAAAAAAAAAAAAAAAAAGAAGATTTAAACAATAAAAGAACAAAGAATTTACTCTTAAAAGTGCAAAAACCATATGAGAAAAACTGAAACTTGCAAATGTAATCAAGTAAAACTGTTCAATAAATATATATATTTCTTAAGGAAAAATTCATAGCTTCATATTCTTTTAAGAGAAAAATTTTAAACTATATTTAAACATCCTGAAGAGAGTTATAAATAAACTAAATTCAAATATACAAAAGAAAGAAACAAATCACTCTAATTTCTTCAGAAAGTATTAGGCATCTTATAAAACAACTACTAAATAAATTTAATAGTTGTTTTAATATCCTGAATAGAGTTATAAATGCTTATCATAGAAATGTAGAAGTTCAAAGAGAATTGCTGGAAATTGAAAGAGTCAGAAGTTTAACATGGTAGATAAAAATTGTTTTAATACTCTTACAAAGAAAAATAATAAAATTCATAAAATAGAATTGAAAGTTAATACCAGATTATTTTTCTAGAGCTTCTATAGACAGTTATGGAGGCTAAAAATAACATAAGAGGGTTGTTGTTTAAAATATGGCACGACATCTCCACTAGGGGAAGTTGTGAATCTTATTATCTTGAGTTTATAATTACAAGAGCTAGTAAGAACTTAAAAGTACTTTGGCAAAATCCAGCCTAGCCAGCCTTTATGCTCCGCCCCCCTGGTTAAAGTCTTAACCACTCAATCCAAGCTTTGGGCTTGCAGATTTATTGTTATTTATGGCCCACACAAGATTACCAAGATTTACTACTTTCTTTGATCCTTGATTATAGCATGAATCTAGGACTATACACACATTTGCTCTTGCTCTCTCTCCACCTCATGCATGTACAACGTACCCCTTTCTTTAATCCTTTATTCTAGCTCAGGAGACAGATAAGAGAGAGAAAGGGGTTAGGAATAAAGACACAAGTAAAGCAAACGAAAGAAATCTAAAGCAGTGAGTGAAGCTGGTATAACAAGGATGTCTAATAAATATGTGATTGAGAAAAGAAAAGCCAAATAATCATTTTATAATAGTTTTGGTGAGTTTTAACATGTTGACCAATTATGTGAGTTCTTCTAATAAACATTAATGTCAACTACTCATATAGAGTTTTCGACGAATAAGAGTGCAGAAAACGTTAACAAGCAGACCAAATACGAGTGAAATTTTTCCAGCAAATATCCAGGTCAATGAATGTACCAAATCATGACGAACTTCGACATGCTGACAAATTATGATTAAGCTTTTTCTAGTAAATAATTGTGTCTATTCATGTATATAATTGAAGCCAGCTACATTGTTACATGCACAAGTTAACAACTTAACAGAATCAGTTAACAATTACTATATAAAGCTAGACAATTGGAGTGTTCAAACCACAAAGCAAAAATCATCAGCCATATATAATGAAACACTTGGAAGCTAAAACTTGTTTTATCTTAAAGTTTCAAGACACTCAAGCCTCATAATGACAATAATCACAATCATTTTTGATTTATAAACTCCTTGAATGATTTAAGCTAAAATACCCCTTACCGTGAAAATGAACTTACTGACGATGATTATTTAAAATATAATTTGCATATTTAAAAGGTAAAATTTAGAACATTGGGACTACGTGTTACTAGTTTTAACGTACAATCTTTTGTTCTTCTGTGACAAACTTTATGGTCATAAAATTTCAACTTTGTCAATTTTAGATTCTTAGTAGCATTCCCTTTGCAAAATATATTCCATCCTCAGACAATGAGGAATTATCATATTCTTGCTCCACTTTTGAACATAAGCAAAAATGATAAAGGTATAAATTCCTTAAAGAATTTGTTTGAACCGAGGAACATTGCGAATTTTACCTTCTTTTTAAGAGCTCGAATTCTTTTATCAACATCTTGACCAGGTGCCCCTGCATCAGTAGCATCCTTTGCATCTGACAGAGGGATCTCTACAGCTTTATTTGCAGAAACAGACAGATTATTCATCTGAGATGTTAATAACTTGGCAGATGCTGATCCATCACCTAGATTTTCAGAAGGTATAGCTTCTTCCTTTTCCACCTCCCCGTCTACTGTTTCTACATTTTTACCCTTTTCAAGAGCAGCCTGCCACAGGTAATTTGGTAAATTAACTTGCATTCAACATAAATGGGCAAGAAGCGGCTCGCGTGAAACTAGTAACTTAAGGATCATTAGCCTTTTCCAAGCATTAACATGACAGAAAATACCAGAAACTTTTATCAGAATAACAGCATTGATAGAGAATATTAAGTTCATTACAGAAAAGTAACACATACCACAAACCAACCAATCTACATTATTAACATATTAGCATACCCCTACAACTTTTACTTGGCAAGATTATAGATGCTAAAATAATTGCTTAATGAATAAGTTGTGAAAACTCCAAAATGATACTTTTACTGAGGGGACTTCATCCTACTCATTTATTGAAATACTCTAATAACATGAATGACAGAATGGCCAAAAGGAATGTGATGTCCAAAATTGCATAACTTATAAATGATTAGTACAAAGAGAAATTCAATTCTACCATAGTTTTCTTCTCTTCTTTCATGCAATTCCTTTTCTACTTAACTGATTCTACAGTATTCTGCATTCTCAGGTTTATGACGAGAGCAACAACAATCATCATCGCCATCATCTTCTTCTTCTTTGTGAAACCCATTTCTCCTTAGTTGCTACTATAACATTTTACAGTTTCCAGTTCATGACCATAGCAACAGTAGTTATTGTACATCTAAATTCCATTCCAAGAACTGCAAAAGAGAATGATCCAAAATATTATCTCTCTAATTGGGGTTTTATCTATTTTGGGGATATTGCTTACTCAAATTATTATTCATTCTAGGGTCATTCTAGGGATTATGGGGGATTTAGAAATTATTTTTGTTTAGTAAACTTGGAATTGCACTTAATTATGTTGGTTTTGGGTCTTCTTTTAATTATCAGAAATAGATCACTTTTGCTAATGCTAAGCATATTTTAGTTCCTTTTTAGTTTAGGACTTGGCCATTATAGATAGTCTTTATGTTATATCCTTAAGGATCATCCTGCTTAGAAATAAAATAAACTGGTAAAGAAGCAATAATTTTATGCAAAGATCAAATGGTTTATCCTACACTTCTCTCCTGATTCCACCCCTCTTTTTCTCTCTGACTTTTATTCTTTTGTCTCTTCTTTATTTGCTTTGTTTCCTTTCTCCTCTTTTTCTCCTTGTCCCATATCAATTACCGCAAAAGCCTTCTAATCCCACACCATTTACACTGCAGAAATGTCCTTAAAAGTTTTATAGTTTGTAGAACATTTTTATATCTGGTGCTCCCTCTTAGAATTTACAATCACTAAAAGTATGGCTCATCTTGTCAAAATAATCCATCTAGTTGACAAATAGATAAAAGAACTCATAGATCATGATAACTTAGGTTGTTAACCACCCTGAATAACTCCTAAATTGGTATTTTTATGGCTTGATAAAAGATCATAGGAGATCATAATATTTCATACTATTCTGAACAATTGAACATGCCCATGGCTAGCATTGAAGAGAAAGTTGCAGAAAATTTTAACGCCCATTTTGAAATCATTTCTACAATTTCAATTTTCTCTGTCCTATTGGGATTAAAATAGCATGCATGGTAGTATAGCATGCTATGTAAGTTGTCTTATGTGTAGTTCATACAATCTGTGTGATTCATTCCCAAGACTTTACAAATTGTCATAGGCTCACAGCTATCCCATTGTTAATAGATGGTTAACTCTCCTTTCAGTTGAGGTTGGGGTTTCCATTTCCAAAGAAATCTTAATGATATATAACCCCTTGATTGTGCCAAGCTTCTTGAGATGTTAAAAGGATCACTATCAGGAGACTGAGGAAGATAGGAAATTTTGGACGTTTAAGGCATCTGGAAACTTCTCATGAAATCATTTTCAATAGATTTACAGATGATTCTTGCCCGCCTCCCTTGAAGCCTTAAAACTTGATACGGATAGCTAAAGTTCCAACAATGGTCAAATTCTTGGCTTGGTTGAATCCTCATAGAAAAGGAAATACCAATGATATGTACCAAGGACATTCTCTAGCATGCTTCTTTCCCGTCAATGGTGTACCTCACATAAAAGGGATGCCATATGTACAGATCATCTCTTCCTTCTCTGCTCATTTACTTTATATTGCAAATATTATGAAAAACATCAATTCCAGTTCAATTTTTCCTCATGTTTGTTCTGCTCTTGTTGAATGCTTCTTGTCTTCAAGTGAAGAAGTTCGGATTCCATGGAAGTGTGCTGTGATGGCCAGTTTATGGATGATTCAGAATGAGAGGAAGAAAAAAGCATTTAGTAAATTATTCAGGGAATTCTCCTCCAACCTGGTGGGACAGTGTGAAATTTTGGCCTTCTTTGTGGACATAAATGATGTCAGATTTCGAGATGCACCTTTCTTTTTAGATATTCAAAATAAGGAAGTTGCTATCACTTGATTTTGTTTGTATGTAGCTCTTGTAGGGCTTTTACCTTTTAGGGCTGATTTTGGATTTTTCTCTCTAGCCATGTCAACATCTATCATACGTAGAAGAGGAAACTTAAGTTTTGTCACTTCAGTGGATTTCCTATCTCCTTTTTGTAGTCCTTTTCTAACATACATTTGCAGTTTCCTGTCATACAGAAATATATATTTTTCTAATAAATAGGTTAGTCAAGCCACGGAGCACAAAAATGTAAGTTTGAAAGCTGTATTCAAATAAAATCTAACTTGACTCAGATATGTTTTCCATCAATAAGCACCATAGGGAACCGCACAATATCATTAAAAGCATGAATTATAATGAAAGGAATAAAATTCTCATGACAAACAAACCTCAAGAATTAATACAGCTAAAAAATGAGATCCATTTAACATAAATGAAAATCAAGATACCTGTTGCCGTTTCTCCTTCTTTCTTTCATTTCTCTTTATGGACTTAGACTTGGGCTTTGTCTCAACAACCGGATCATAACCTGGAGGCACCTCCTGCAATGCCATCAATTCTTTTCTCAACTGCATCAAAACCGACAACAATACCCAAGTTTACACTTAAAACCATGTCTACTCATTGATCCATTGACACCAAAAGAAAAAAAAAAACTATAATTTCCTTCCATTGACTGATACATTGCCATTAAATTAAATTTAAATAATATATTTTCAGGCAAAACCTCCATTGAATAGAAACTAAATACAACAAATTGACATTGTTTAGTTCAATTAATAACATTTAGGAAACAAAAAGAGCAAATCTTTGAGGGTTTCAAATTACTAAATTTGTCCTCCTTCTAACTTTGTCATCATTGCTACCAAACACATTATAGAAAGAAACAAGAAATTGATACCAGAGCTCCCTTGGATTGATAGATGGCAACTTCGTCTTGAGGGACGTAACCGGCCCGAATCCGAATGGGCTTCCGGAGGGTACCGTCGGGTCTACGGGTGGGCGCCAAAATTCTCTCTCCTTCTTTTAGGGTTTTGCTAAGTTCTGCCATTTTGCTCTGTTCCTCTGCTCCTCCTCCACCATTACTGTTTGCCATCGATTATTTGTTTGCCAAGCTATTTGGGCTTTTCTCTGTGATGTGGTTATCACTGCACTTCACTGCTTGCTTGCTCCTTCAACTCGCGACAGAGAAAAGAAGATGATTTTCCCTTCTTTTTTTTTTTTTTAAAAAAAAATTCAGTTTTTTTAAAATGGGTGATTTGCAGTTTAGTCCCTAGAGCGAGGATATTTCTTTTAACACCCAAAACTTAACATTTCTTTCCCCATTTAGAAATTTTTAAAAGGGTAAAACGATTGTTGGTGTTCCTATGTTTTGACTTGTTGCACTGATTAGTTCCAGTAATTTAAAAGATACACACAAACACCTAAATTCATTAATTTTCACCATTTCTTTGATTGAAATTACATAAATAAGTTGACAGGTTATGCTAATTCATGTTAATTTTTTAGTCACTAAATTATATAGATGTCTCATAATATCTTTATTTTGATATCCATAGATGCTTTCAACTAATAAATAAGTGTATTGTTGGAGCCACTGGGATTAATCAATCGGCTCAAACTTTAGGGTTTTGATAGTGATGCCAATCTTAATAATCTCAATTTTAAAACTCTAAGAATTAGTTTTAAGATTCTAATAAAAAATTTGAAAATCTTAAACTTAAATTAGAATTTAAGTTCTAAAAGAGTTAAAATTCATATTAAATAATTTTTATCTAATAATTAAAAAAATTTAAAATTAATAGTAAAAATTTTAACCCTATAATTCATTAATTATGAACCAAAATTATAAGAAAAAAAAATACTTAAATACCATAAGAGAAATTTTAATAAGTTCATAAAATTTTTTAAAGAGTTAAAGAGAAAAATAATTTTTATAATTTTAATTGAGTAAAATCTAATTTTTAATATTCCTTTTTAAAATGTTGTTTAACTTTTTATATAAAATTTATAATTAAACCCCAAAACAATTAGGAATAATAGTTATAATGTAAAATAACTAAAAATAAATGTCATAATTTAAAACAATTAAAAATAAAAGTTCTAAAATAAATATATACTTATTTAGTATTTCTAAACATACTAAAAAATTTAATTAAAATATAATTTTATATCCAAAATATGTTATGTATCCTCTTTACATGTTTAAATTATGTTGACAAATTTTTGACATTTTTTAAAATTCAATTTCATACTTAATTTTGTTTTTGATATTAATCTCAAATCTTGTACATTTTAAATTTCTTAAATCAATCCATTAAGTGCTACATTAATATTTTTTGGTCTTGCCCTCTTAATTGATCTAATTAGCATGGGCAAAGCTTTTTTTGTGAACTTCTTGTTGTTAATTCGTATTAAAAAATTATTTTGTTTACTATTTTTAAAATAATTAATAAATAAAATTATGTATTTTATTTAAATGCAATAATATGAATTATTACATCATGTCATATTAGTGTTGTGTTTAATAAAGATTAACTTAAACTCAATTCATTTAATAATTATATTAAGAATTCTAAATCTCAATCTAGTACTATTATTAAACAGTTAAATAAATTATAATTATATCACATATTTAATATTTTTTGTATATTTTAATATTATATATTTAATATTTTAAATAATAATGGTTATTTTTTCTTAATTTAATGTACGCAGATTTGTTTAATTAAAAATTAGTTAGATATATAATAACTTTAAGAGGGTTATAATAAGAAGGGAACTTTATAAAATGTTTAAAATGTTACAGAGATTTTTTTTAAAAAAAAAAATAGTAAGATATAAATCTCTTTTCTCAAATATAAGGAATATATTAACTAATTTTTCCCTGTGTCTTGTTATTTTATATTGTAATTTTACTTTTATTTTAAAATAAAAGACTGCCATCTTTTATCTAAAAGAGCGATGAAACAAGTAACATTCTTTTCACTTCTTTCCTCTCTCACTGTGCAAGAGTGTACCACCACCAACACAATCACTCATTGCTTATAATTTCATGTTCCTTGTAAGGATCCACCTTTGATTTCAATTTAATGATTTTGCTTCATCAAGTTTTTTAAAAGATCACTAGAGAAATTTACTTTCAATTTAGATAATTTTATTTAAATAAAATAATATTTTTTATTTTTAATAATTTTTTTTTATAATAGATTAAAAAATAGTAGTACAACGAATATAAATATTTATACAAATTTATTTATATAAATTAATATAATATTGTTATATCATGTATTTTATTTTTACAAGAGTAAATGAAAACAGGAGTAAAACAATATATATGAAACATGCAATAATAATATAATTTTATTACATTAGTTTGTATTTTTAGTATTATATCTTTGTTTATTTAATTAATTTTATTTTTACTCTACACTTAATATAATTTAATTTTACTTATCTATGTAATTAAGTTAGTTTATTATTTTTTCAACTTCACACAAGAGTTTTAAGACATTTTAAGCTAAAGAAGTTTAAAGTAAAAGTTTTAATGACTTCATTAATTTTTTTTTAATTTTTAAAATATCTCTACCTAATTCATCTATTTAATCTCCACACATACAAAACTTATCATACTTTTTTATTTTTTATTTTTTGTGCATTTATTTGGCCAGATTTCTTTCTTGTTTCTTAATTTTACACGTTAGTATTCAAAATTTCTCAATCACTTGCCCTGTTTAAAAATATTGTCCAAACAAAGATTGGATTAAAAAGTAAAAAATAAATAAATTTTAGTCCCATAAACTTCAATAAAATTTGACATAGTAACATTAGAGTCCCTAAATTTTTATGGATTTAGAAACAACGACCAATTTTATTCATTTTGAATAATTAAATCCTCAAGACAACTCCTAATGAGATAACTAAATAATTTTAGGATGAAATGATCTTTTTATGGGAGTCTCTGACTTGTTGCAATTAAACAAATTATATTTTTATTGTGACAATATAAAGTTTCATACAGCTAAATATATTAGCCCAATAAACTCTATATTTATAAAATTTTCACCAATCTTTTACTTTTAGGATATTTATTATTTATTTAAAAGTTGTAAAAATATGAAAAATAAAAATTTTAAATTTTAAAAAATAAACAATTTAACACAAATATTCATACATTAATAAAAAAAATAATATAATTTAATTAATTATATCTATTCATATTTCAAACAAAACAACAAATGCTTGTCCCTTGAAACCTCTTACCCGTCTCATTCATTACCCTTCTCATTTAAAAGTTATTAAACTAATCAAATAATCACACAGAGTACATATAAATGAGAAATTAAAAGGGAAAACACAACACCTCATCTCTAGCTAATGACCCATTTGCTTGCCACACTTGCTTTGCTTTACAGAATGAACAAATTTATAGTATGAACAATACAGCAATGTGCAAAATCATATTTTGGCAAAAATTTTGCACCTCCTTCGCACGGCAAGTGAACAGATTGTTGCTTCGAGCAAAGTTACCTGGCCGTAACGGGGTGATGTTCGGTGGTCTCACACTAAGGTTATCAAACAAGTATGTTCTCAAGTGGTTATTCCCTCTTATCCTCTTCTGTGTTTTCTTCGTCAAAATCATCACTTTTTTCGGCATCCTTCCCTTTCTTTTCCTGCTTGACTAAACTAAGATCACCCTCAGGCTTGCCCCTCGTTAACGATTGAGTTTCTTCATCATATTCTTCACCCACTTCTTCTGAGTACGCATACCTGATATAGTTTGAAAAGTTAACATAAACATTGAGCAAGGATGCTAATAGTATTAGCCTATATGATCTCTGTTAGTGATATAGCTAAAATCCATACATAATTTCAGAAAGCAGGGAAACAATCAATAGAAGTTTGACAGTTGGAACTTATTGGTTGAACTGGTAAGGCTTTTTGGGATGGTAGAGGTTCTCCTGATCTTGTCTGGCTCACACAAGGTAAGGGTGGGGTTTTGATTTGTATAAAAGAAAAACCAAAAACATAAATAAATAAATAAATAAAGAAAATAAAAAGAAGGCAGAAATTTATCAAATGGTCAAATCATAAAGAGCGATGGGGAGCTCTCTTTAGAAGATCAAAGTTGCAAGAAGTATTTCTATTAAGGTATTTAATTTCTGTACAAACTGTCCATCAATTACTTGAAATTCCAGTAAATATAGCTTACCTTTGGGAGTTCTGAGCCGGAGCCCAGAGATAACAAATAACACAGAGCAAGACAAAAGCAAGAATGTCCCAGAAAGCAGTAATGATCCAAGCACTCTGCCATTGCTCATTAAAAGGATCTGTTGCTTTAAAGTAAACCTGTGAGAGCAGACAAATCATATAAAGAATAATATCAAAATCTGAAGCAACCAGTTAACATCTTGCTTACAAAAAGGAATTTATATAAACTGTGCCGAAGAAAGAATGCCAAACATCACTGACGCTCAAGAAGAGGCAACCCTTTGTAAATTCAGAGGAAAAGAGAAAGAAATATTAAATTTATAAACAAGTAGTCTCAAGTATTTCCGAGATTGAAAACTTGCGGTTAGTTTTATGAGCTTCCAGACTTACTAGTAATGCATAAGGAAATGTCACATAGATTTCAGAAAGTAGATAGGTGGAAACCCAATATGCAACCAAGGTCTACTGCTGCATGTGAAGTGAGAATGTCATATCAATGTCAAAATAGAATGTCCCATAATCTAAGAGAAGTCATGAGAAAAATCTTTTCCTAAGTTTGTGGCCCTTGAATGTAAAGGCAACAAATGAAAACTTAAAATCATGAATTACGTAATCTACTATTGAATTACGTAAAATAGTGTTATTTATAAACAAATTGGCAGGGAATTATTCTACTATATATATATGTATATTGAAAAAATTACCCCAATTATATTGGTGAATTAGATTTTATAAAATATTAGCATAATTGACCAGTCTTAGTTAATTAATGACAGCCCTAAACTGGCCTAAAGATTAGAATCACAAGCCTAATTTGTAGATAGGAGTTAGGGCTAATTAAAATTCCAATCAGCCAATCCTGATCAGCCATCTGTTACCAAATTGCAGACCCTATATTCCCACCCTGCTTTCTCCCGGGACCGTGGAATATTACAATACAGTTTCAAGCTCAATCTTTTTTAACACGTGACTATTTCTCTTGCCTAACACAATTAACCACTAGCGTCCCTGCATACGATAGTCTACGTCCTACATCTTTACCAAACTAGGCCACGATCATTTCAGAATTGCTACATAAGTGTTGGGAGTTGATGTGTGTGACGTATGCTGCCCTAACAGAGTGAAATTCTCTTATCAAAGTAAAGATATAGGCCACCAAAATCTAAAAATAGCCAAAGATAGTTTACAAGAAGATGAAGCTTGTCAGTATAGAGGTCAAAAATGAAAATTTTATATCTGTGTTTCTTGATCTTCCAAATCCACCAGATATTAATAGCAATCCATATTACTCAGAATGACATCCACCTACCACTTACTAGAAACATTAAACAAACAGAGTTGCATTAAAAAACACATCACATGCAGCGAATAAAATTTGAGAATTTCAACTTATAAATGCCAGTTCCAGACAGGACCATAGAAGTTTAAACAATTAGATTCATGAAGCTACTAATGAATCTACCATGCAAAATGGTGGCATGCAGCTATTTTCTAACGCAATAAACACTCTTGAACTACAATGCAAGGCATGTTACTATACCTTTTTTGTTAATCATTATAAAAATCTCAACTAGCAAAGCAGAATCATAATTCACAGGACATCAATTAAATTTGAATGAAAGGTAACAAATGCTTGACTAGAAATCATACCTCATAAGCTATCCAAACAACTGAAGCAATCACTGTCACTACTAATGCATTTGAGAACTTCCTATAAGTATCCAACTTGATAGAACTCCTCTTTGCCTGGAGAAAAATAACTTTAGTGTCTTAAGAGTTATAATCTGAAAGAAAAATTGGTAATAAGAAAACATGAAACAAACAAACAAAGGTGCAATTACTACCAAATTCAAGGATTCTAAATGTATGAGTGAGAGGAGTGTCAAAGACAAAAAGCAATACCTGTAGCTGCTCCAGTGTTTTTGAAAGAGAGATAAAAATCCACAATATCAGAAAGGCATCTAAGAATGCATCAGGAAGGACTAGAAAGAGTCTTGCTCTTCCTGATATGTCACTGATGGTTCCAACATACTCGGTAATATCCAGTAACTCAGATGCCAAAAAGTATGTTATTCCAAGAAGAAGCACCTTTGAAGTAAGGCCTCCAAGAGTGGGCCGTACAACACCATAACCCATTGAAACACATAGTACTAGAAGGCGAGAAAAAGTTTTTCTTACAGCTCCAACGGTCACAACCCAAGTTGTTATTACAACTGGCCTCATTCCTGTATTGTTAAAATTTGCGTACTCAAAATACCAAAGAATCATCTCAAACAATCCCAGAGTTATGACAGCTGTGATGCAATGCTGAAGTTGCAGTATATCCCTCCAAAATCTCACATATTGTATGAACCAAATTACACTAAGAACCACGTATGCAAGAGACATATACACGTAAAAATTCATTAACGGGGCCATCCTACCAGGTAAGTAACCATTAGGATTCTTCCATATTGTCTTCCCACTCATTACTAGTCCCTTGAGTTTAGGGTCACATGCTATGAAGAACAAATTATACATTCCAGTCTTTTTGATGGGCACATCCAGAGAATCAATGTTTGCAGCCAAGTAGTTTCCACTAAATTGTACATTTAAAACAATTGGCCAATTAATATCTGTTGCAGATGGCATCCTAATAACTTCACCCTGTTTGCATCCTTCTAGCTTAGCGAGATCAGGGGTGCAACATATGGACCTTTGTCCACCATAAGCAGAACCACCAATATTATTACGATCAGTCGCCTCGAAAATCACAACTTGTACCAACCCAGTACTGTGCTCCATTTCTGAATGTTCATCTGCAGCAGCCTTAGTCCTCCAGAAAGTGACATTCTCAAATCTATTCCAATTATATACATATAAAAGATAGCATTACATTTGGAAATGATGAGATATCAGAATGCAGGAGTGGAATTAAGACATAGAATAATGAAAAATTATTCATCTTTAAAATATAAGATTGTAGCATCAAAGAGCAGTCAAAATCCAATTGTAGGTGTTCTCAACAAAGCTTAGAGCCAATGGATTCATGCTATCCTGTTCCTTCCTCATGCATTATATAATGTGTCTATGTGTGAGTGATTCTAGGTGCATTAGTGGGTGGTGGGACAGAGAGATGAATAACTTTCTCAACAGCTCGGCTTTTACAAAATAAAAAAATTTAATAAATAGTAGAAAGAAAGCAAAACCAGTACATAGTAGATTACCTATGACAAAGGTCTAGATATATTAACTTGCTCATATTTTCTTACCCTTTAAAAAATAAAAGTTTAGATTAGTTCAGCCCAATAGTACGAAACATTACAGTGTCACCTCTTAGGCTTAAATGTATCCAAGCTAACAGAATGCGACTTCACACCTAATGGCCAGCAGAAAGAGGTCATGTATGGAATTTGAAGTGATCTCTACAAATGAAAGTTCAATAATTGCACGAAAGCATAAGCCGGAACTTCATTTCTAATTAATAATCACACACATGCCAGATCTATAAAACAATTGCGTGAAAGCAAAATCAAGATGGTGTAAATAACATAAAACTATTCTTAACTTAGCCGTTCATTTTCCTTAAAGGAATGCTTCCAATCTAAATTACCACTAATTGTGAGAAATCAACGTGTCATTATCCAAAAAATTTGCTACGGTATTTGAAGGACAAAAGAATCGCCTTTCAATGCAGCAATTTGTCTCCGTTCAGAGCAGTCTCTAAGACTTAGCTAATGATTGTTTCAATACTTGGCGCGAATCCATTAGCAATCAGATCTCAATAATCGCAGTAAGAATCACATGTACATTCACACAAAAGCTGCAATCTCCAATTCATACATTTTGAAGAAATAGACAAAACGACACCGCAGATCCATAACACATTACTTCTTCCAATTCAAAAAACCATCCACACATTCGTATTAAAAAAAAAAAAAGTACCGAATAAAAGAGCGGCCGTCACGGATGGTAGCGTCGCCGGAGGAGGAGGAGAGAGAAGCGGCAAGGCCTTCGCTGCCGCCAGGGAGAAGGAAAGAGTTACCGACTTCTCTGAAGGGATCGTTGGCGTAGATGTGAATGGATGCATTAGCTGGTTTTGTTAGGAAGAAAAAGAAGGAAATGAAGATTAAGAAAATAAGAGGGTTGCTTGTTTTATGAAGAAGTTGTGAGAAATCCATGGCGGGGAATGGAAGTGGAGTTAGGAGAGAAGAGTGTCGGATTTGAGGGGAAGGCAGAGTGAGAGTGAAGCAAAAGCTTCGTCACTGTCGGTGAGTGACAGTGACGTAGTAAAGACGGCATAAATGTTTAAAATTCACGCGCCGTTGGAGCGCGTGTAGAATTTTTACGGTGGATGAGCAGGTAGTTTTCTCTTTTCAACTATTCTACGTGTGTTTCTTTCTCGGCTACGCTTGGAAAGCGCTGAATATTTGTGACTCGTCGGTAACTGCCGATGTCAAAAGAACAGTCAGAATAACTGTTTTTTAAATTTTTTTTCGGTTATAATTTGATTTATTTTTAAAAATTAAAAATTAAAATAAATATTTATTTTGAATTATAACAAAATAGTTAAAAATTTATAAAATAATTAAAAAAACTAAAAAAATATATTGTACATATACACATTTTAACTCAAGTCAAAATAATCTCATAAATATATAAAAATTAACATAAATTTATTAAATATATTCAAAATTATAAATTCTATTAATAAAATAAAAATATATTTAAAATTATAAATTTTATTTATTAATTTTATTAAACTACATTTTTTAAAATTGTAAAATTATAATTGATTGTATTGATATTTATATTATTTTTTAAAAAAATTATACTAGAATAATTGATCAATGGTCATAAGAGTTGAATATATCAATTTAATAAAAATTAAAATATTTTAATATATAAAAATAATATTATATATTAATAATAATACATTATTATTATGTATTTACTTAATTTAAAATTTTAACTAAAACAAATACCTATTCAATAACTTAAGCCAAGTAATAATTTGAAGAATATAAACAAGCTATCTATTGAACATTTCATAACAAATTAAGTTTATGAAAGTTAGGAAATAATTTCTATCTCTTTAAACTAATTTTATAAGACAATACCACCACATTTTGAGCAAATATTTTCTCTTCAAATACTCTTTAGATTTCCTTGTTTTTCTCTCTAGCCAAACAACCCCATCCATCTTCAAGTATGAACAACATTGTTATCCAACACGCTCTGGGTTTGTTGATGATTTAAGGGGAATGACTCCGAGGCCAATTTCAGAGGGAGAAATGTGGCGGTTGAGATTATGATTATAAAGGAGGACACCATCACCTTGGTCTTGAGATGGAAAATTGGAAGGATCTTGATCCCTACTGCTTTGAATCTTGTAAAGATCTCTTTGAAGCTTTTCAATTGGGGAAAGATTGTTGTATCCTGCCAATGACCTCTTTCTTGATGGAACATTTGCATCCCATAAACTCTCTTGCATTTTACCTGCAATTAATAAATTTAAAATTTAATTAATGAGAGAATAACATATAGATCTTTAATTTTAATAAAATAATTATTATATTTATTCTTAATTACTTCTAACAAATAAATTTCTAACATTAATTATTATTTTCGAGGCAAACAATCTTTATTATTTATCATGGACCTATCCCTTATAAATGAACAAAATATATATTTATTTATTATTTTACTTAAACTAAACAACATGTCTATTAGTAATCTTTAATGAATTTATTAAGTTTAATATATTTTAAAATTATAGTTTTTAGTTTGATTTCTTTTTTCATTAGTTTCCTAACATTTTCTATTAAATCATGAATTAACACGACTTCAACTATAAGCTATAAAAATATCTCTTATATATAGACACAAGGTAAGATCAGAGTATTTTAATTCTACATAATTTTTTACACTAATTTATTAATTATTAGATTGAAATATTTTTAATAGTTGATATGAAATCTTATATCTATAATTAAGATACATGTGAAATATAATCTTTACTATTCAATTAAAATTAATTTAATAACACATAATTAATATAAAAAATAAAAACTCTTAAAGCTAACTTATATATATACAAACTTAAATTTTCATTCGAAAATTTTGACACTAATTTTAAATTAATTTATGTAAATCTAATGGTTGAAATCAAAAGTTAAATAAACAGTATATTGTTATCTATTATTATATTGCATAGATTAGTCAATCAAAATTGATATATCAATTTAAATCGAAACTTTGGAGTCTAAGAAAACCGGACACTAAATATACATAAATTACCTGAGATCACTGCTTGACTTCCATGTTCTTGTAAGTAGCCCTCAGCCGGGGTGTATGATACGGTTGTGGACTTGGAAGTAGTCGGTTTGCTAGTAATTTCGAAACCTTCAGAAGCAGTATAAATGCCGACGCTGCTAGAAACAATGTCTTGATGTCCGCAATTTTTGTCATTTAAGGATGAATCAATGGTCGTTTTTCTTTGCTGCTTCTTTCTTTTCTTCTTCTTCGTCTTCTTTTTCTCCTTGAATGGAAAAGATTGAAGATGTTTAGGAGTATAGTTGAGAAGAGTTCCTCTAACCCTGTACCTTGATCCACATGCATTGCAAAGCACTGGCTTTTCCGGCGGACCATTTCGCCAAAGTGGAGTCCCTGCTTCACCAATTTTTGCTATCAATACATGATGTGCATACAAAAAATTGTTATGGAAATAACAACCACCAAATCCTTAAATTATAGTGAAATAATATACAAGTACATATTTTAAATAATTTTAATAAATTAATTCTTAATTTTAATTTATTTTTTTAGTTTTATATTAGCTATTATATTATTAGCAAGAATTTTTTGAGTGTGAGAATTGAGAATTAATTTAATAAAATTACATTGTATTTTTTAATTTTGTGTACCACGATCATAATTATTATTATAGTGGTCTATTTTTAAAATAAATAAATATAAAAAAATAAATAAAATTATATCGATATATTTAATTTTTTTTCTCACACAATTATTATTATTACAGTTTAATTTTAAAATAAATAATAGATAGTAAAATTTTATATAAATAAAGAATTTATTTTATTTAATTTTTTAATACACGCGGATGTCATATGATAACGTAATTAAAATAAAACAGAAGATGTATAATACATGAATTAAAAAAAATTATATAGAATGATACATATAAAAAAATGGAAAAAAGGAAAAAGAAACTCACTTTGAATTCCACAGTGAAAACAAGGCCCTCGTTTTACCATAGCCTCTAGATCTTGTTCCACACTTTGGAGCCAATGACCTAACCCAAAAACAAAACAAAAATCAAAATCAAAATCAAAATCAAAATACCATACATCATACTGCAAAAGGTATCTTAAATTTTTATTTGAATGTATTCATGAAAATAATGAATAAAAAGAGAATATTCTCTCACCAAGTTTCAGTAACTCTAACAGTTGAAATTCAATTGACAGACAAAACTTGGTGTTGAAGACAATGGTTTTGATTATAAAACATTAATTAATAATTATAACTGGAATTAGAGTGTGTAAGTAGTGGATTGGTTTGGAGGAAGAAAACTACTAGTGATGGTGGATGAAGAAATGGGTTGAAGCTGCCTTTACTTTTCATGCTGTTTCGAATTAATATATTTTCTCATAAATGGTTAAAAGGTCAGCAAAAATTTATTACAATGAAAAGATGTTTAAAGGAGTCATATTTCCATAAAAAGACTACCCAATTCAAGGATGGCTATAAAGTAAAAAATCTCAAGTGGAGATTTGTCAAATTGAATCACTTGCTTTACAAAATTACTTACATATTAAATACTTTTATTTTTTTTTTAAAAAAATTTATTTGGTAAATTTTCATTATATATAAATTAGTTTTATTTATGTGTTTGTATTTTACTTAAT
The DNA here is from genome assembly GCA_032402905.1 of Khaya senegalensis. NCBI lineage: Eukaryota > Viridiplantae > Streptophyta > Magnoliopsida > Sapindales > Meliaceae > Khaya > Khaya senegalensis. Next base: position 1,613,398 of record CP135546.1, on the reverse strand, counting down.
TCATTTGGTTAATAGAAGATTAGTACTAAAAAAAAATAATTTTCCAGCATTATTTCAAGTTATTCAAATCAATTTTGTGAATTGGTCATGGTTACCCATTTAAGTTATAATGAGAGAATTGCTTGTTTTGGTTAGTAGGAGAATTTAATAACTTACCCTCATAATAATGTTAATGGTGATATATTATAAGACATATTAGTAAGATGACCTAATAACACTGATGCCATTGCAAGCTTAATTTGCAAAAATATATTGGACATCAATATGAATAAATCTCACACTACACTACACTCCCTAAAGTGATAAAACTAAGTTAACATGCTCTATGTAAATTGTAGGAGTGGTAGCAAAAGAATTTATTACAACAATTAGCACAGTACAAACACTAATAATGGTGTAGTGTTTAAATCATATTTCTCACATTTTAATAGAGAGGATGCTATGCATAATTTTCTTAGTATATTTTCTTCTCTCACTCTTACATAACTCTTATACGTTTAATTTTGAAATTTTTAATTAGGTAACCATAATAGATGGGATGGGAGAATCTTAAGTTAACGATGAAAAATTTAAAAGAATTAGTAAATAATTTTGTTGATGAATTTATTTTAAGTGAGATAATTTGTTGTCAATTTAGATGTGATCGATCTTTTATATTTTTCGATTAATATATTCATCATCTATAATTAAAAATAAAGATTTTAGATCATCGAAATTATCCACAATAACTATCCAATACTTAAGTCGGATAACATATTTGGCAACAAAGATAGTAAAGATAAAGTATATTTAAACAATCTATCAGTAATTATATCTATATCTAAAATAACGATCAAAATAATTATTTTTTTAATTTTTTTGCTATAATTTTAAAAGTTTTATTATAATTTTTAATTAAGAATTTATGTTTAAAAAAATTGAGTATTAGAACGTAAAAATTATGAATTATAATAAAATATTATGTATAATAACATTCTTTTAATTCTATTAAAATAATTTATAAATAAATTAAAATTAAAAAAATCATCAAATATACTTAAAATTATAAATTTTATTAACAAAATGAATATATATTTAAAATTATGAATTTTGTTTATCAATTTTGTTATCTTACATTCTTTTAAATTTGTGAAATTATGGTGATTATGCTTGATATATATATATATATATATTTATATATTCTTTATAATATAATTACTGTGCAATGTCGTACAAAGGAGATGAATATAATTATGAGGAGAATAAAAGAAAATTTATTCCTCGAGTAATAAAACAGTTTTGAATTTAATAAAAAAATTATAATAAACTTTATCATTAACTAATCGTTATTATGTATTTATTATTTGAAAACACATTCACGAGCGGGCGGTGAGGGAGCAGGCTGTGGTTGGGCGTGCGAATGTATAACTTAAGGTTGGGCTACGTGGAGATTTTTGATTTGGGAAACGAAAACCAGTTAAGAGATTTTTTTTTAAATACTTATTGTTTAGTAAAATAATAAATAAAAATAAAGTTTAATAGTTTATAGCAGTTAAGCCCTCAAATCTTATAAAAGTAAGTAATCTTCAGTTCTCTGCAGCGCGAGTTCTGCTGATTGGAAATGGAGACGGAGACATATACCGAGAGGAACAAACCGATAGCTGCATTCATGGCCTTTGGCACCCAGGGGGATGTCTTCCCAATTGCTGTAAATCCAACCCTCCCTTTATGTGTTGCTTTTATTTGTAGAAATTAGCTTTGCAAAAGTTACTATTGTTTTTGTTTTTTTAATTCTTTTAGACTTATTTTTTTTTTTTCAAATGCAGGCCATCGCTGCAGGTTTTGCTTGTGACCAGAGACAATACCATGTGGTTCTAATAACTCATTCAGCTCACGAGGTTTGCGTCTTAGTGCTTTATTAATTTTGAATTTTCTCTTATTTGTTAATTCAAACGAATTCAGCAATTGGGCGATGTAGAATTCGAATGAAGCGTTTGGAAGTACTTTTGGTTCAGTGAAAAGTACTTTCGAGCGTATGAAGTGGGTTTTCGATGAGCCGTTGTTATAGTTCTTTAAATGTGCTTTTACAGAAGCTGATTTACTTGACATTACTTTCTTCAAAATCACTGCGAAATGCACCCTTAGCCCAATATTATTGGATATTTTGTATTTTATGTTAATGTTTTTGATGTTCTGTGTAAATTTATCTGGATAACTTTGCATTGGCTGTAAATTTATTTCTCAGGAGAATTTGTCATACATTGGAAGAGGTTATCACAATTATTCTTTTCTCTTGTCCTTTTACAGTACTTATGTTCTCACTTGGCTGCAAAATATGTTACTTTTTATCCAATTTCATCACCACCTGTTGTTGCTGCTCCTCAGAATCATGATAAAACAGGTTCTTGCCAACTTCTATCCTCTCTACTATATATATAACTCAAATTTTTTTGTTGTGGGCAAAATTGGTTTTTCCTTTTTGCAAGGTGCAGACTATCTTTGTACTATTGCAAAGGCCTTTTAACTTGTTTTGTCTGATCAGGCTCATTGGAGTTAACATTTCAGAAGAAGAAAAGGGAAATTACAAGAGAACATAGAAAAGAATGCTATATTGCAGTTGAAAGGATTTTCGGAAATGGTCCAAGCATGGAGGGTGATTTTATTGTGATAAATTTCTTTGCATTGGTATTTCATATTGAAGATACAACTCAAAATAAACTTTTTCGATATTTTGCAAATGTGGTCAAGTTTTAGTTTGTGGAAAAACAGCCTGTTAAAATGAATTTCATTTCAATGAAAGACCATAAATGCTGCCTAAGAAGATGTTAAATTTCCAACGGATGCTTTAGAGGTTTTAGTTTCAGAAAGAATATATTTATGTGGCCCTTAGGCTTCAACCATTACATGTGGCCATCAGTTAATGTCCACAAAGAGTTTTCTAAACAGCTAATACTATATGATAATATGGGATTTTTGTTTAAAATAACTGAATGGAACAGTATCATAGTTTTATAATAATCCAAATTAAAAAGTGTGCACATTTACGGGATTCATTTCAAATTTTACATTTTAGCAGCAATGGTGCAACACCTAAAACAGTTGAATGGTGTCATGAACAGGAAGGGTGGAGCCTAGCTGAACTTTTTCGTGTCCGTTGTATAGTTGCTGCTCCTTATGTTGTCCCCTATAGGTAATGCAAGATTTTTTCCCTCTTTGTGGTTTGGTGTTTCCGGTGCGGAAAACTAAGAGAATGAGTATGTTTTGTGAGGAAACTTACACAACATCTGAGTTTCATTGGTTATCTGTGTTACTGGTAGTATCTTTTGAGGTTTATTAATACTTCATTATGTTTCTACTTTATCAATGTGTTTCCTTGTGTAAGCCGGGCATATGAGGTAGTTGTTATGTGTGTTTTGGGGCTAAACTTTACTGTGACTTCACAATTTACTGGGCAGTGCACCTTCATCTTTTGAGCACCGCTTTGTAAAGGAACACCCACTTTTGTTTGAATATCTGAAGGAAGCTCCTCCTAACAAGGTATTTCATAATTGTTTTGGATGCTTTTTTATGAATGATGGTGCTATAACAGTATTTTGGGTGTCAATTGATGTGCCTTTATAATTATTAGAGCCTTAAATATTGCTGGCAAGTAAAATAAGTTTAGAACTTCATCACTTCTATATATACACAGGCTTGAGATATTCTGCTTGTGCATTTACTTCTTGTCAGTTTATGCATTAGGTTTGCTGGGAAGATGTGATTCACTGGATGTGGCCGCTTTTTACAGAAAATTGGGGATTGTGGAGAAGTGAGGAACTGAATCTGAGTCCTTTTCCTTTTATGGTTAGTGCTTTTGATGTGAAAAATCTTTGATGAATTTGTTGGATTATACAACTATAACTTATTTATTTTGTAGATATAGTTTAAACTACCTTAGCCAAGAAAAGGTTTTGTTATTGAATGGACCACATGAAAACTCTTGAAACCCTATTACTAAATGCAGGACCCAGTAACAGGTCTTCCCACTTGGTATGACAGGCTACCATCTACCAAACTACTGTAAGCTCTGCATTTTTTAATAGATTATGGATATATGAGATTGTGCTATCTTCATATAAGTTGATCATCTCTAGCATTTCATGTTACTCTCTTGCTGGTGCATGAAGTTCAATGTTGAAGGTTGAATGTGCTATCATTAATGTAGAAACTTCAGGGTTGCCATAGTTATATCAGACCTAATACTTCTTGAAATACTGCTCAATATGTATCGAATAATTCATGAAAGAATCTGAATATATAAATATAAGTTTTAAACTGTATAGGTTAGCTGAGAATTCATGGATGTATTAATAAAAAGCATATTTGTAGTGAATATGGATGTTGTTACATGAACTTTTAATTTTAATCCATATCTTGTGAATGATTAAAAAAATGCTTGCCTAAAAGGACTAAATAAGGTGTAATTATAGCATATGTGACAATATAACAAGAACGTAATATGAAACCACAAAATAATACACACACACAGACACACACACACACACAAAGAGCTTGTCATCCCCATGTTTTTGTAGTTTACTTTTAGTAACTAATTTGTTGTTATCATGGTTTCAAAGTGAGATGATAATAAATATAAAACACATCCAATGAAACAATCTTTCTTAAAAGTGGGCACATTCATCCGCACACCATATTCAGTCATGAGTCTTTTGGGCCATGCCTGCGAATCCTAAATGAGCTCATTAGATAGATGTGTACACATCATATGTTGCCACTGAGTCCATGTACATCAGAGATGCCTACGTAGAATGAAGTTTAGCAAAACACTAGGAAACTGTCCTTTAATGACATCGTGTGTTTCCTTCATTGATAATTTACTTTGACTTATATCTTGGATTTAGTATCTCTTCTTAATTATGTTATCCTTTTGATAAAAAGTAGAGAACATACGTTAATCTATTGCTATCTTTAATTGTATTTGTTTACAGGTATGGATTTAGCAAAGAAATTGTTGAGTGCCCTGGTATACTTTTCTTTTTACCATCTTAAAAGATTCACAACTCTTTATGTGCTTCATATCGTTGCCTTCTTTCTGCAGAAGTTTGAACATAGGTGAAATTTGATAAATATTTAATCTCCATGTCTGATTTACAAGTACAGAAAACTACTACTAGAAGTGACTCGGGATTGTATATTGAGTAACCTTTTCAACTTCTACAAGCATTTCAATTGCCAACAATTAGTAATTGTAGAGCAAACATCTAGCATGCAATCCTCATGTATCTTCAGTAGAGTGAAATGTAATTTATGTAACTATCCATGTGTTATATGATTGTTTTATTTTTGAAAAGTAAAAATAATATAGCATGGGTTTTCTTTTCATTTTGCAAACAGAAGTAAAGAATAGGTGAATGATTTCAATAACCTCTCAATATAATTTGTAAGTTTGATTTAACTATTATTTATATTTTTTTTCTTAATTTTGTTCTAAAATTTGTTGTAAATTGAAGAAAAAACATTTGATAAAATTTTTAGTTTTGTTATAAATTGTTTAAAATAGGTTTTAAGTGTAATAGTAAATGAAAATTTGATATAGTGTAATTTTGTATAATAATTGTCAGTAAATATTTTGTGGGAGATGATTTGCTATGTGTGTGCATTAAAGTTCAATGAAAAATATAGGTGTTTTAGTTTTTCACTTGTTAAAAATTGGAAGTGATTATTATGTTAAAAATTAGGTGGGGACTTGTTTGTTAGATTAAGTGTAAAAATATGAAAGTCTGCAATTATTTAGGGTTTGTTTGCTGTCTTTACTCATAAATGATTAGAATTGCTATTTAGAATTATTCTGGGCCATGTTTTGATTTATTAAAGAGCTTAGTAATTTTATAATTCTAAAACAATTTAGTGGTCTTATTGATATTATCCATCCATGAATAACATATATATATTTTTCAATTTTATCTTGTATTTATTATTTTATAATAATATTACTAAATTAGTTTTGGAAGAAATTATTTTATTTTCTTTAAGATTATGGCTAATTTCTTAATTATAGGCGGTAAAAAAATTGTTGTAAGTAGAGAATTAGATTACTGATATTTGAGTTAGTAAATGTAATTGTTAATTTTATTTAGAGAGTGATCCTAATTAAGAAAATAAATCAGTAGATGTGCGAAGCAGCTGATTTCAGATTTGTGGGTAGGTGTTTATATGTAATGGAGATGATTTTAATTTTATAAAACTGAAAAGTAGGTTATTTAATTTATTAAAAATTAAAGCACATGCAAATGAATTTTTGAAAATATTTATTTTACTGATTCAACAAATTATTTGTAAATTGAGATTAATATTTTATTTTTTAAGAATTTTGTTTGTATGAATTTTGCGGTAAAAGTTCAATACATGTGTTGTATTTTAGCTATACGTGCTTGAAAGTATTTGTTTGGAAAGAATGAAAAAATATATTTTTAAATTTCAATGAAAGATTTGAAATGCTATTATTTTAATAAATTGATCAAATTATTAAATATAAATATGTAATGACCATGATTATTTAAGCACCAGTGACTTTGGATATTATTTTTGTCCTTTGGGTAAAAATCAGTAAATAAAGATCAAGTAGGATGACAGTCTCTGGGAATTATATCTTAAAGTACGTCGGCCATTAGTAGATGGGCAATTTCTAAAAAAATGCCTTTAAAGTACACATAATTATTTTGGTATGATAGTCCCTGAGATTAATGCTATAGATGCATGAAATTCACGGGTACTTCTAGGGCAGTATTCATTTAATCAATTTCATTCGTATTTTTAGGGCATTATTTATTTAATGAATTTCATGCGTACTTCTAAGACATTATTGACATTATTCTCAAGGATCGCTGCATCAAAATAATTACGTGTACTTAAAATCATTTATAGGAACTGCTACCCTACTGATAGCCAACGTATTTTAGGGGCATCGTTTTCAAATATCGTCGTCTTACTTGATTTTTTTATTTACAAAATTTCACTATAGGATGAAAGTCATATCCAAAGTTGTCAATACTTAATTAATTATCCATATTTAGTAATTTTGTTAATTTATCAAAATAATAAAATTTGAAATCTTTCATTAAAATTAAAAAAAAAATTGTTTCATTTTTTCTAAATAAACAATTTTAAGCACATATAACTAAAATACAATAAATGCATTGAACTTTTATCGATGAATTCAAACAAATAAAAATCTCATAAAAAATTATAATTTTAATTTAGCAAATAATTTGTCGAGTTAGCACATAAAAATATTTTTAAGAATTCATTTGTGTGTGTGTGTGTGTGTGTGTATGTATATATAAATTTCAAGACAATTAAATGTATAGAAGAAATTAGTTAAATCAAACTTATGAGTTACAATAGAGGGCTATTAAAATTCTTTACTTATTCTCTACTTTCATTTGCAAAATGAAAAGAAAACTCATGACATTTTGTTTTTGTTTTTCAAAAGTAAAGTAATCATATGACACATTAATAGCTGCAAGAATTACATTTCATTCTACTGGGGACACATTGGAACTGCATGCTTGAAGTTTGCTTTACAATTGCCATGTGTTGGTAATTGCAAGGCTTGTAAAATGGTAATGGGCTTTAGTATATTAATGGGGTACACTACAATAACAATTGTAAGCTTAAAAAGCACCCGGGGTTTAGTATATTATTGGGCTTAACACTACATAGAGCCTCAGTTCAGAGTAAGGTTTAATGCTCATGGCTCAAAAATCTTTTAATCCTGCCAACCAATATCTTTATTCGCTTCTTATATAAACACCCTAAGTGAAACATTCAGTAAAAAATCAGGAGAACCAAAAGCACGAGCAATATCGAGTTGTTAAGTGTAAGATATGATTTTAGCATTTGTTGTTTTTCTATGTCAGTAGAAGTAATGCGAAAGTACATACATGGGATACTGTGTGCAATTGATCTGAGAATAGTATCCCATTTTCTGCATGCACAGATGTTTGTCAGGCCACTATTTTGTGTGCAATTACCATACATATCCATGCAGTTGCCTGGGGTAGTACAGCATTTTACTTTTTCTCTTTTTTAGTTCTTGTGTATGCATGCATGCTGCTATACTTGAAATGGAGACTGGAAAAAGGGAGCTGCTGTTAATGCGTTTGTTTCATCTACTTGTATGTATCATACTCAGGGCTAGGCTTGATGACATTTGTGCAAACACATGATAAAAATCCTTCTTTTCTGGTTGGTTCGTTTTGTCCACAAGGGAAAGGAAAGGGTGAAGGGGATAAGTTGAAGATTAACCTTGGGTGTACATATAGAATAGAAATTGAAAATATGCATGTCTTGAATTTTTTCAGACATGCTTGGAATGTAGGGTATTATGTGAAAACAGGGTGATTAAAGTAGGACTCGAATACTTGTTTCTCTCTTTTTACCCTGCAGACCATGCTTCTTAAATTTCCCAAAACGGCATTCCACCCCATTAACCTTCTTCTCAAATTCTCTTCTGGTTTACCACCTCTTCTATGATCTTATTGTTGTTCACAAATAGAAAATTACTGCCATTCAGAATCTGGATTATTGTTATTCAAGAAAAACTCTTTTATCTTATGGCCACTTTATTCAAGAAAAACTCTTTTATCTTATGGCCACTCATGTTGGATAATCCATTTCAAACAGTGAAGAAATTTGCAAAAGGTTTCTTGGGATTGGAGAAATTGAACTCTTAAGTTGAAGATTTTGTGTTCATTATGTTTAGACTCCTTTATGCTCGCATTTTAGGGGTATATGTTTGATCTCTGATTGATGGAAGTATTGGGTCAGCAAATAAAGGAACCACTTATGGCATTCAAAAAGAATAAATTTGTCTGCAAGTTACTCTGATCCCTGCCCAAGAATTGCCTAATGACTAGGTCATGTTCATCAACGCTACAAAATTGCCCTTTCCTTTATTAAATCAAAAGATATTCTGTTCAATAATGATGAATTCCTATTTTAATATAATTTTGTCTGTCTTTTTAATCACCTTGCTAATATTAGGATGACAACAGATTATTGGCCATCGAATGTTCGGGTTTGTGGCTTTTGGTTTCTCCCAGCTGAGTGGCAGTTCTCATGTAAGAAATGTGGAGAAATTTCAGCATTTTTGTCTACTGGGCATCTGAGCACAAAGACTGAAATTTGTTTAGCTCATGTTCAGTTGCAATCTTTTCTAGAGGCTTCTAAGTTAATGCCTCCTATTTTCACAGGAATTAGCTCTGTTGCAAGGTAGGTCCCTTACCTTGTTCTCTTTATTATCTGTAGTAATTATTTTGGTACATTTGTAAACTTCCCATGTACCTTTGTCCCAATTATACATCCTTTGTACCTTTCCAATCTATTTCCTTTTTTTTCATAATTTTTTTGGGGTTCCCTTTAGATATTTTTCTGTGGTTCTTTTAAGAGAAAACCAGCTTTATATCAGCCAACAAGTTGACAATATGGTGGAATTACAACATCATGCAAACCCGCTGGACCTAGCCCATTAGTTAATATCATGCTTGTTTGATCATAGTTTCTCATTAATTGGTGCACTTCAGTTTGAAACTGTTAGTACTTATCCTATATTAAGTACATTTCTTTTTGCTACTTGCAGCATGGGTTTCTTAAAGAATCCTCAAGCTTTTCTTCGGGTTCTCCAAACTGTTCTACAGACCACAACATACAGATTTATCCTTTTCACAGCGGGATATGAACCTTTAGATGCAGCTATCCGAGTGATTGCTACTGGAAAATCTTCACTTTCAAATCAAGGAATGATCATTCAGGATGGGATCTCTCTCTTTGATGGCAAGCTCTTCTGCTTTTCTGGGTAAGAATATCTTATTGCACTTGGATGGTAGGAAATCTGAAAAATGAAGATGAAAACTTGTTTGATGTTACAGCAACAAAAAAGGAAACTGTACCATATAAAAACTCTAACTTCGTTTAATGACATAGAAACATGTGCTGGTGTTAGGATTGCTTGGACATTTAGACTAGCGGATATCAAGCCTCTATTTTTCATTGAACTCCTTTTTGGTGTTAATTAAATTACAACATAGAAATGTGTGCCCCATTATGACGTTAATCAACAATTACTTATGAGTTTGGACATTTTTCCACCACTCAATTCTTGTATTATGTGGTTACGGAGTGTAGTTTTCCAAATACAGATGTTATGTCCTAGACTTCTGTAGAAATTCGGTACCGCTGCTCTGTTGATAAAATTGCAAACAACAGTGCACCAACTTTTTTTTTTTGACTTCCAGTAATGATTTCTTACTTGGAAACTCTAAAAGGTCTGCAGTATTAATTTGACTAGTTTGTGTAGTAACAAAACTGGTAGACTATATAAAACAATCGGCTTTATGATATAGGGAAATAGAGATAGAGGAGAAAAGGACATTTTGAATGCATTGCACAGCATATTGAAGCCCATAGAGGAGAAAATGGCACCTTTTGGTTGACTTTTTTAAATCATTATATCAATCTACTAGATCCCTTGTTTTTGTCTGTAGAAATTGAGATGACTTCTTCTGAACTATTATCATGTATATCAGTATGATACCATACAATTGGCTGTTTTCAAGATGTGCGGCTGCAATTCATCACGGGGGAAGGTGAGAGTTTTCTATATGTGTGATTGTTTATTTTTATATAAATTAGATGCGCCAAATACAGCGAAGCTAATTGATTCTTTTGGTCACTTTTACGCAAATTGAAAACCAGCGGATCCACTGCTGCAGCCCTATATGCAGGAATTCCTCAGGTTGTTTTTATAAACTCTTTGTTGCTTTTAGTACATTTTTGTATTAAGTATTGTTCAAAATCCATTTGGTGGGACATATGCGGACATTGATTTGTAATTATGGTAGTTTGCTGAAAGAAAGCTAGACAGGCAATGTTGAAAAGGGGGAGGGGTATCTGTTGCTCTAAAATTTGTGTGTCAACTCATTTCTGTCTGCTATTTCATTAAACCTTATATTAGCTTCTATGAATCCAGTATTTCAACAATCCCATGCAGTTTTAATGGCAATGGGAATTCTCCTGCCTATGCAATTGGCTGGAAATCTTCTTTTATTTATTTATTTATTTTTCACATTTTTCTTTTTGAATGTAATTTTGCTTCTGACTGCATTTGGTCCAAATATGACTAACTCACACTAGGTTTTGGCTTAAATTCAATGTAGTCCATAGAAGTTCAACAATGGTCATCTACCACCTGCCAGTTGTGGATATCTGGTTAAGTTAACAGGCCAGGGATATTTCAGTCATTTAATACTCTAATAGATATTAAATAATAACATGTATCATTTATCCTCCATTTATTGGCTGCAATCAATGAACTTTAGAAAGTTCTAAAATAGTAGTTTCCATAGGATGTATGGAGTTAATGTATGGACTGTGTAGTGTCACTTGCGTGTAGATAGTACACACAATGTTACTGTTTTGGCTGGGATACTGAAATGGGTTTATCATTGCTGCCTTCATGCTGGTGTTACTCTTTCTGTTTTGGCCTATCAAAGGGTTCTTTTGCTATTTAGCATTTATCTAGCTAGGTTTATATGCTGTTTACCTTTAGTTGATTCATTTATATTCTTTCTTTTCTCTTTTTAATTTCTTAAACATTACATAAATATTAATCAAACACTTCCTCAAACCCTAGTATGAGTGAGGTTCAACCTGTTAACCTCTTGTACCACTCCAAGAGGTTTTACCATTTGAAGAAACTAACACCCGATATTCCTTTATATTCATGTGAGTATTTTGTTTGCTATATTACATAATTATAATAACAATTCCTTTATAAATTTGTCCTTGGGATTCTTTTAATGACACCAGGGGCAAAAATAGCTATTTCATTACTTTGCCTCTGATGTGATTAATGAGGAAAAAACAGGATAAATGATCTTTACCCGTATACTTGATTGGATTGTTTGAATTACTAATGGCTGATTTTTATTCTTTGTTTGAATATTGGTTCATTGGAACTGGCAAGTCTCTTTTTTCCTTTATTGAGTTTTGTTTTCTGTCATAAACTTTGTATGCTTAATTTTGAATCATTTAGCTCTCTCTCAATTGATATTGGATAGCAGATTATATGTCCATTCATGCTGGATCAGTTCTATTGGGCTGAGAGGATGTTTTGGCTTGGAGTTTCCCCAGAACCGCTGAAAAGGAACCACTTGGTTCCAGATAATTTAGATGAAACGAGCATCAATGAAGCAGTACAATCACTATCAGAAGCCATTCAATATGCACTCTCTCCTAAAGTCAAAGCATGTGCAAAAGAAGTTGCTGACAGACTCTCTGCTGAGGTAATGCCTATTAAAATATTTTGCTGCAGTTAAGTCACGCAAATGGATTGTCAATTGTTCTGTTTTTACTTCATAACATCTTGTTGGGGCTCAAAAGTCCTGCCTTGTTTTAAGTTTCTTCACATTGAATTCTCTCTTTACTTCATTTGATTGTTAATATGCTGCTGGGAATTCGAATTTCATCAGACTATGCAACTAAATCAGTTGTTGACTCTTTTAAGTTTTGAATAATAGTAATTTCTATACACCTGCAATTGTGTTGAGTCATATGTGATACATTAGTATGCTATTGGCCTTGTAGACAAACATGGATATCTTCTTATCATTTGCTAAACAGTTTTAGTTACTTCCACAGTGCCGCATCTTATTGAAATTGATTTTTGTTTAATCATCTATTTTTGTTGTCCTGGAGATTCTCTCTTGTAGTTTGTATTTGTTTCCCTTTTCCTTTCACGAAAAAGGCTGCACACGAAATGTAAGTCCTTTGTAAATATATTTGGATCACCTGCCATTTAAGCTATTTTAAGCTACTTCAACTTTCATTGATCTGAATTAATCTTGTATTAGATGGTATTTAACAGTAGTTTTATTCAAAAGGATTCTAGCAACTTCATCTTATAAAGCTTGTATAGATATTCAGTGAATATGTTGTAATGGATGACACTTCTGATTCCAAAAATGCTTGATGCAGTTTCTAGCTGCATCGTTCATTGGAAAACAGCCCCACATCTTGTGTGCATGGATTGTTCAAGAAATTTGCTATTGTTCCTGTAGATGTTGAATGCTGTTATGTTTTATTTACGTAGTGGAAAGTTGGATTTTTCTTGCATATGCTGCTCAAGAATTTGGGTTGCTGTATTACTGAAATGCTAACAAACAGATACTTGATTCAGGACGGAGTTGGTGAAGCTGTAAAGATTATCAAGGAAGAGATGGGGTTGTTCTAATTGAAACAGTACAAGGTCCATCCAAGGTCTAAGGTCTTGCATCTTCTTCGTAATTCTGGTTTGGCTTTTGCCCTTTTCAATATGATGTTTGACCCAAACAACTTACTCATCCGGACTTAGTTTTTCCTCAATATACTTAGTACAAAGAGAAAATTAAGACAAGCATCAAGACAAATTAAGCTAACAATTTTGTGAAAGGTGGGGATGTTTCAACTTCAAATTTTGTAAAACTTTCTTAACGTAGGTTAGGTCACATTTAATTCACTAACGTAGGGAATTTAGCGACAACATTAAATAGTATCTTAAGATATGGTTAAATTAAAAATAATTGGAAATATCCATTTTAGAATAGAATTTTCTGAATTCAGACTCTGTTATCAGGATACATTGGAGAAGGAGCTAGCAAGAGGCAGTGAATTATAAGTGCAAAAAGAAAAAACAATCCCAAAATGAAAATACTCCATCTACTTACGCAACCAGTTTGTGATTAATTAAGCTTTAAATACTATTAACCAACATAAGACTAGAGTAATGCTAGATAATTTAGAACCGATGTATTGCTAAGCGTACAAATTTTTATATAAATTCTTTTATAATTTGATGTGATAAAATTATACTAAAATGAGAGATTAAAGGTGATATTTTTATGTAGATGTGGACTAAAAATTTAAATATGCTGGTATATTGAGGTTGACCAACTGTCATTATTTCTAATTAAGTTAAATTAATTTTTGCAGTAGAAAATGATAAGTTTCCAGAGTTCAAATTTAGGAAATTGAATTAATAAAAAATATTGCTATTGATAAGACTTCTCCTCTAAATAATGCAAAAATACGTGGTGCTCAGATCCACCAAGAAGCTTCATTTTTAGGTTTTCTTAGCAAAAATAATTTCACTTAATTTTAAAAACAAAATTAAAAATTTGTTTAGTAAAATTCTCTTATTTTTATATTAATATTTAATATTTAATTTATTTTTGTGACATGGCTCAATATCAATTGAAGTTTTAGTAAGTATCAAAAAGAATGTTAATTTTAAATTTTAAAAAAAGTTAAATATAGATATATATATATATATATATATTCATGATTAAGATTTTTATTTTCTTTGTACAAATTACTATGACAACGTTTATTTTGCATAGACACAAGTGTTCGCATGTATCATATTATAACTATTACCATGGAACAAGGATGGCCAGATGGTCCAAAACTACAACGTTTCCGTCCACCGTAACTGGAACGTGCCGGAAGAGTTGAGCTTCTTAAATTCTACAACCAGCCATTAAGTAAGATTTAAGAAAATTAATTAATTAATTAAATTGAGGTTATTACAGCTTCACCAACTTACTACTATCATCACCACTGGCGTGGTAATTAATATGAATCATCAATCAAATTCCATGTTGAATTGAATCCATAGACTTTTTTATTATGCAACATAATATAGCACCCATCCTGCTCTGCAGCAGTACTTTTACTTCTGCACTACGTTATTTTTTTCACCAAAGAAGGCAAGTACTCAGTTTGAAAGATGACAGCAGAAATGATTTAAACTTCTCTCGCTCAATGTCTCTGTATCGTTGTTTTCCTTGGGTTTCTATCAATTTTTTCAACCAAATTTACAGTTGGATGCGAAAAAGCAAAGAGTATGGATTTCATTTCATGAATCAAGAAAAAATTTGACTGACTACTCATCGTCACTGTCATAATTTTGGCAGAGTGACTGTAGTCCACTGCTTTCTGTCTGTCTGTTCTCTGATTTTGGAATATTGTTGTTGGCGACAGAGGCCACAACTGGTTTCTTGATAACTTTAATCTGGAATGGTAAAGGTTTTCGAGGAAGCTTTGCATCACGTTCAGTTCCTGTACTAGTTGAATTTTCTGTTGACGTCAAGACAAACAAGAAGGAATTATCAGCATGCCAGTTCTGCAAGCTAAAATTCTGTATCAATGCAATATGCAAACAGCAATATGTTTCTCTTGATATAATACCTAACAAACAACTCCTTAACTACAAGAAAACTTGCAAAAATTATCAGAGCAGATAATATAGATTTCCAGTCATGAATTGACAAAATAGTTTCAATTTATATTTTAGCATAAAGTACTGTCCAATTAGGTATAATAATAGCTCAACACAGCAGCATTTTTGAAACATCGAGTTAATAAAGTTCCGTTCTCCTGCTTTTAGAGATCAAAAACAGTATTCAGGGAGAAAAGAAAAGAATTGATCAAAATATCCACAATGCCAGCAGAACACCATGTAGAAAACTGTTTCCACTCCTTTTATCATCATGCACATGATTTCATACAGCACAAATGAATTAGAAAGAAAATGAACATAAATAACCATGGCATACCTCCATTGCTACCGCTGTCAAGAACACTAGCTTTTGTCAACGAATCAGTTGGTTTACTAGGAACTTCTTCAGAAAGCTTTCTCTTCTGCATTGCATACAAATGAAAAACATGAGTTAATATCTTATAGGTAATATGGGTCTTTTCATTGGGTATTGCCCCCTAGGTGCAATGCCTGTAGAATCTGTTTAAACAACTTTTTAGAATAAGACAATAAAATTAGTGAAAAATATAACAACTTAAGATTCATAAGGAGACAAACTGATAAATCAGGCAAATGAGGGAAGTGGGTCAAAAGCCACAGGGTTGCCAACTATACAAAAACTTATGTCATGAGAATGAAGAGCCCGTCCAGAAAATCCAAGAGCCCTAAATCACATACAAGCATATGGAGCTCATTAAAATGTAAAACTTCACACTTGGCCCTTTCTATTTAATGAAATATCAAGCAAAAAGGTTGGACATTCTTCTATCTTGATAGTTTTCTGGTAATAAACTGAGCATGCCATCACATTGTCTCTTAATTCTTAATTGGCGGATGATGCGCTCCATTCTGAAAACTTTAATTAAGAAACACATTTTATGACACTTTAAGGAAAAATGAAGAATATTCAAATTTCAAAGTTCATTAGAAACTAAATTAAATGCTTTGATAAGACATTAAATTTTAAAGCATAAACAACAGATACAACATATATACCTTCAAATTCTCAGTTGATCTTTCGCTACTTTCACTTCCAAACCGAAACAAATCTTCGTCATCATCAAGATCTTCATCAGAAATCCTTCGAACAACTTCTTTTGGTTTCTACATTAATTTTCAAACAAAGGGAAACACAAATAAGAGGGAAAGGAAGTGGACTGAGTGAACTAGAAAGAGAGAATGGCAATACTAACATTGAATATTGATCTGATAAGTGCTTCATCCTCTTCTTCCAACTTCTTCTCCTGTTAACGATTAATAGAAGTCAGACATTAGTAAAACAGAATGCAGATACATGCTGTAAATCTTAAAATGTGCCGTGTCTAAATAGCTGAAGATAACCCGCAACTGTTGTGGAGTTTTGTACCAAATATAATCTACAAATCTAGGTGGGCATGGCTTGTACTAAAAGGCATGGAAGTGTGGATAAATTTATAAAATAATTAGAAAAAAGGATCAATACCTTTTGTGCAGCAGTGCTCTGCAAGGCCTCAAGCATAGCATCTACACTTACAGTTGCATGTCTAGACTGCAAAAAAACAGCAGGAAAATGTTTCAAATACAAACAAAAAATTTAAAGATAAAGTGGTTAAAACTTTAAAATTAAAATATACCTTCATTGACTTCATTTCGTCAAGTGCTGCAAGGATGTCCATTTCCCTTTTGGAATCCAAGGTTCTATTCTCCAAAGCTTTCATTGCATCTCCCATCTCCTCAGCATTTCTTTTATTTTTCTCCTTGTCTGCTTCTTCATCCTCTGCACGCCAAGGTTCAAAATTACGAGTTGCACCAGACTCCACTACATAATCTGAATTTTGAGGATCTGTTTTCATTGCCAGCTCAGCTGAGCACTTGGTACATTTGAAATAGAACCTAAATATTTGAATTCCAAGATATGTCTGCAAAATCATTTAACATGTTTAAAACATTAAAATCAATGTACAGAATCATATAATATTTGATAAAATAAAAATAACATATTGTTACCTCGCCAATGACATCTTCCTTGCGAGAATTAAATTTTGTGCCTTTGTAGATATAATTTCCGCATGTGTTGCATCTAATGCTCATGGGCAACATCATCCGGACCTTAATCTGTTGGTTCTTTGGTCGTCGAGCCCTGGGCAGTTTTGATGGGTCGAAATCGGGTGGGTAATATTTGTTCAGTACTTTCCTTTCTCCCATGTTCTCTTCCTTCTTTTAACTCAAGCAAATAAAAAACCAATGATCTAAACTGTTTCAGAAAACAAATAAATCAATCAATACTGCAATTGATCCAAGAAATCAATTGGTTATACAATCTAATTAGCATGCAGATTATAGCACACACATTTATTGAACAACTAGATCTATTCACACAAAGAAAGGAGCTAAAAAAATTGTGCCTCTTCATGGAAGGGAAAAATAAAAGCGATGATAGGCCTGTGTTACAAAATGGATAACCCTATAAAACTGCAGCAATAGGTCTTTCCGAAATGGATAATCCACGCAACCCCCACTCACACCAAAAAAAAGGGTAAATAAACAATATTTTATATCTTTACTTTTTCACAATAAAAGAACTTCAATACCCAAAATACGAATACTATATCAAGAACAGGTCCTTATGGATTCATCAGTTTTAGACCTTAAATACGAAATAAACTTCAATCTCGGCCCAAAAGAAGAATTACAAATAAAAGAAATAATAATTATAAGTTTGCATAATGAACCCAGCATTGATGTAGTCTATAAACCTCTTGAGCACAGCAGCTTTTAAAATAAGAACCATAAATAGTTGCTATCACCAGTACTTCCAAATGCAGCAAGCTGCAGCGTTTAAATCAACTCACTTTCTCATTACAAAATTTTTATGCCCTAATTTGCCTTCATAAACCCTAAACATAATTTATAACACGGGCCCAATTTTATTTACTTAAAATTACTAAAAACCTCGTAAAGAACTCCAATTGAAAGCGAATTCATAAGAATAAAGAAGATTTTCTCACGAATTGAAACGTACCTTAGCTTGGCAGCCCCGATCTCTGAAGACTACCAAAATCTCGAGAGAGAACGGAGGAAATCGAACGCTGCGTTTGATTTTTCAATTTTTTTTTTAAAACGGCGTGTACTCAAATGGAATAAGTGGCATTACAATTCTACCTAAACGATGTCGTTTGGTGTTTTTGCATATTTTATATTAAAGTTTCAAGATAGAAATAATTCCATACATAACCCTAATTGTTTCACATTTTAAACAAATAGTCCAATACTTTCAAAATGTGTAATACGTGCCCTTTACACCCTTGATAGTTGGTATAAATGCACTTTAGTTTACACTCTTAATTTTTTTTTATTACTATATATTTTTTGCTGAACTTCAAAAAATGCATGAAACAAAAATATTAATATTTTTTAATTAAAAAAATAAGCAAACTTATAAGATAAAATTATCATATAATTTATAAAAAAATATTCTAATTTTTATCCTATTTAAACATGATTATTTTATAGACTAAAAGAGTTTTTTCAGAGCCAATTTTTTTTTTTTGTTTTATGTCTTTTAATATAAAAATAGACCATATTTCTTCTAATTTATTTTATTTTACTTTTACTGATGATGTACTTAAATTTTAGAAACAAAGTTTTTTCTTTTTTCTTTTTTTAAATTATGGCTAAATTCTCTTAATTATTTTTATTTTATTTTCATAAATTCACTTTATTTATTTCATAACGTAAATTTATCTATTAACATAATTACACAAAAATAAATAATTAAAAATATTTTATAAAAAACTCATATTCTGTTGTTGAACTGCTATACGATAGATTATGATTAGAAAGTAAAAAAAAAAAAAAATTGTTGATGTGGCAGTTCTTATTCTATTTAATATGGATTACACTAAAATATATATATATATATATATCAATGAATCATATCCATATTTATGTACAGTTGCACTTACAATCGTAAACATATCATATCATTACATTATATTCATCAAATAATAAGATAATAAATTGATTTCCACATCATACATATCAAAACACATAGTCACAAATAATTTATTCAATCATCAATCATCTTTTTATACAAATCCACTTTTACTTGATCATTTTAAAACCATACTCAAAATAATTTATAAATCTAATTTTATGAAATAGTTAAATGTTTAAGCTCATTTTATCAAAAAAAAAAAAATTAAAAGCACATCAATATTTATAAAATATTGAAATTTATATAATCAAAAAAATATTTAAAAATAATTAATTCACTTACAATTTATAAAAAGGTAATAACTCCTAAAATCAGTTGTCTTGTTGAGCAAGATCTCCTATGATGTTCTCAATTTCTAAGCAATATTACACACACACACACACACACACACACACACACACACAATATCAACATACCAAAAATATGAAAACATGATCTAGTTATAATGCATGTGATGTATATGTCTTTAGTCGACACTTATCGAGATATTAACATTAATTTATAAATTCATTCATTGTAGCCAAAATATATATTATAATAAATTATATTACACATTATTATTATTATTTCTTACTAAATTTATTTTTATCAATTAAATTCCAAACCCTTATACATAATATATCAATATTTTTAATCACACAATAATAACTAAATATGCACATTTTATAAATTAAAAGTATGCAAATTTATATATTATGTCTTATCATTAAATAATTTCAATTTCAAAATTTTGGTCACATATAAGTATAATTTTTTAAAATTCATAACTTATACTATTTAATACCAATTTGTATCACATTTTTTTTCTACACCTTAAATATTATTAATCTTATTTTCATGTATTAAAATTGTTTAACATGGCCTAGAATTATTAGAAACGATTCAATTAAATTAAATTCAAACATATTTCCTATACATATACATATTTCAAATACTAATTCTTCCTACAACAATCTTTAAACTTTCACCCATTCAAAACATCAAAATACATCAAATACACATATTAATATACTTAATTTTTTTTAACATATATTCGCATAATCTTTAATTCATCATGAAATCAAATTAAAATATAAACACACACACACACATACTAAAATTTCGATTTTTTAGGGTTCAAATTCAAAAATTTCTAACATGCTTCCTATTAATTATCTAACATGCTTCTAAACATAAATAAGGGTCAAAAAACTCACCAAAAACCTTTTGAGCTTAAAATTCCTTTTTCCTAAATTTTCTTTCAAATTTTTCACAAAGATAACTAATTAAAAATAAAGGATTTTCTAAGTGTTTATGACTTGATCTAAGTTTGGTTTTGACTATAGGATTTATTTACAAATTTTTTTAAATATTTTTGTGGTTTATTAATGGTGGATGGTGGAAGGAATGAAGAATGAAGAACATGAAAAATGGTGGAAGCTTGAAGAAACTTGGAGAAGAAATGAAAATAGTTAAGAATTCGGCCAAGTGGGGAAGTTACAGGCAAAAGTCTTGATTCCTTCTTTTTCTCATCCAATTATATCATTTTGGGCTTAAATGAAAATATTTAATTTGTTATCTGAATTAATAAAATATAAAATTATAATTTTGCCATTGGTATAATAAAATTTTTTTCTAAAATAACCTTAAAATTTATAACATTTTTATTTATGCCATTGTCTAAAGTAAAAATAATTTTTAAATTTATTTAGAAAGTAAAATTAAGAAATTAAATAAATAACATATAAAATATGTATAATGTTGTGTGTCTCAATTTAATATTGATTAAATGAACATATACTCGATTAAATGTTTCTATATATGTATAAGGTATTATAAATATATTAAGGATGAAAATATGATGTATCCAAATAATTCTAAAAAATTTTATTTAATTTAATTTCAGATATTCTACATGCATAATCTATTTTGACTATGTTTGAATCTTAATGCAAATATAAAAAAATATTTTCAGGGGTTCAATTGAAACTTATCTAATTATTTAAATTTGCTTTTGGCTCTTGTACACATTATGATTGAATCTAACATTTAAATTCAATTTTTTCGCAGCCTTATGATTATGTCAATGCTTCTTTACCTCCTATTCTTATTCTGACTCTAGTTATGACACGTTTTGAACTTGTTTTGCTTGATTCCCTTGTTCCAATAGCTGCTACTTCAACTTTTGATATTACAGTTTTAGAATTCCAACCCTAATAAACCAAGAGGTGTGAAGTTGTTCTTTTGCACCAATGCAACACTCCTCTCATCATCATTAACTTGTTTTAATTCTCTATGCAATGGGTAAACTTAGTTTAATTTGGTTATTTTTGCTTGAAATTTCTATTTGAACTTATGTTATGTTGGATTTACATGTGTTGGTTAGGTATACCATATGATTAGCTGGATAGTGTTGGATGCTTGTTTTTACTTTTCTTTTGGTTACATTTCTATTTGTGATCAACATATTTGTTATATAGTGGATGTTTGATATGTAATTGCTTGCACTCATTGGTATTTTTATTGCTTCTCTCTCTATTTTGAGTTGAACTTTAATTATATTAGTTTTTCTTTGATATTTTGTGGCAAAAAGGAGTAGAGTTAATATTAGTGAGTGCATATTTAGGGGGAGTAAATTTTTGATTAAATATTCTATATGCTGAGTACATATTTAGGGGGTATCATATTTTTTTGTGGCACATTAAGAGGAACTAGCTATTTTTTTAGTTCATGTTTTCATAATTTGGTTGTTTGAATTGTGTCCTTTTTTTACATGATTGTGAAAATAATTTGCTTAAAGAATGTCAAAGGGGAACATTGTTAAGGTTTGCATTATTGGTATTATTTGAAAAAGTGTGTTTAATTATCTTGTTGTCATGTACCACATTAGTTACTGTCATTTACTGTTCATCATATGCGTATATTTATTTTGCATTTTTGTTATTTTCACAATGAGAAGATTTTTATGTTTTCTAGTTATATTAAGTTATGGTGATATTTATATTTAACTAGGAAACTTATTTTGGGATGTTTTTGTAAACAAAAAAGAAATTAAAAGACTTGAAGAAATAGAATCATATTTAGGAAAGTATTCTTCTTATATAAAAAGACGCATTCTTTTTTTATTTAAGAAACAAATTCACACATAATTAGAGTTTGGTTCATATTATATATATGTGGCATATTTATTTTCTGTAGCAGTCAAGAGAGAAAGCATTGAACACCAAATCAAAAGAGAGTTGCCGCATTTTTTTTTTGTTTCCTTCTCTTATGTTTTTCAAGTTGTTTCATATTATTATTATCAACTAAAAAGAAAAATAATTTGGTAGATATTATGGGTTTATAATATCTAGTTTTATAAATTTAGAAAAAATATTTTTAAGGGTTGTCAAGATGAAGACCTGTAGTTGTTAAAGGGAGTTCAACAGCGATTAGTAAGGAGATCTTATTAGATTAAGTTGAAGGGAGTTTGATGTATTAAAGTAAGGAGATATCGCTAAATAAAAGTATTTAATAAGATTTAAAATTATAGTGATAAATATAAAAGAGAGTTTTTATTTTATTTAAATCTATTAGTGTTTGTAATTATTATTTTTTTAGTGAATTTTTTTTTTTAAATATGGTCTTATGGATGTAGGATTGAAAAATCTAAATTATGTTAAAATTTTATAATCTTTTTTATTTTTCTACACTGTGATTATTTGGCTTAATTATTTGAGTAAAATTAATTAAATTTGATAAAATTTAAAGTAAACAAATCTTTCAATGTCCTTATTACTTCATTAATGACAATTAAAAAAATTTGAAACTTAAAATACAAAACACATTATAATCTAAGTCCAAAAAGAAATTTAAAAATAAAAGAACTAAAAAACAAAACTCATAAGTTGTCATAATATCAATTAGTTGTATACTCTTCTATGATGCTCTTCTTCTTTTTTTTTTTTTTTTTTTTTTTTTTTTTTTTTTTATGATGGCCGGCCTTGTAAAATCAGAGTTGCAGAGTTACTTTTGGAATTTATTTAATTAGAAATTATTAGAGAAAGAGAGGATATAATTAATAATAATTTTATTTACCTAAAAACATATAATTCAAAAAATTAAATGTTGTTTGTTAGATATTAAATAATTATCCAATGAGAACGGTCCATATAAAAAAGTAGATAAAAATTATTTGTTTTAAGAAAATAAGAATAATTTAGTATATCTAATTGCTAAAATTACTATGATTTAAAATTTTAGCAGCAAAATGAATAAATCATCTAAATTAATAAATATTTTTTTAACGAACAGGCCGTTAGAAATATTTTAAATCAGTCGATTTATTTCTTAATACAGAAGTGAAATAGTGCATGCTGAATGAATGTCCAGATTATATTTCCATTATAACAACAAAAATTTAAACAAAAAATGCAATCTGATTGAGATCACAAATATAGAAGTAAATCAACAAAGATTTAAAGAATGAATGCAGTCTGATCAATCTTTGACTTTCGTTAGTTGCCATTTCGATCAAAATAATCTTACTTTATTTACAGATTTGATACACATTTCTACCATATAAAGCAAAGCAAAATCGTAACAAATTATTCTTCCATGGATTTGCTGAGTAATAAGGATTTGTTGTCATAATTTGGCACCAAAATTGAGTAAAAATTAAGCCTATAAAAGGGCTAGCATATATCTTGTAAAAATGTGCAGAAAACTAACCTCTTTTCAGCATTAGTAAATTTTGTTGCTGATATAATTAGTATCATGGCTCAGGCAAGAGGCAGTGCTATATTTGTTGTAGCAACGGTGCTGTTGTTGCTGCTGGTTCAAACTAATATTGGCTCTGCAGAAACCTACAAGGTTGGAGATGATGAAGGCTGGCACTTTGGAGTTCAGGATTGGCCTCTGGGAAAATACTTTAAGGAGGGTGATATACTTGGTATGTAATATTAATATATAGAAGTTTTTGTGTGTGTGAGTTTATATTTTAGTACTTCACTTAGTGGAGTCTTGGAATAGCAGCGCTTAAATGCTTGAAACTAAATAGCTTGTATGGTATTGTTTTTGATAGGACACTTTTCATTTCTTTGAGAATTATTTAAGCCAAAGACTAATCAATTTGCATGTGCTTATGTAACACAGAATTCAACTATCCACCAACAAGGCACAACGTCTACATTGTGGATGAAAAGAGTTACGAGACATGCAAAGTTCCAGAAGGTGCAGAAAAGTTTCAAACAGGACATGACGATTTTGAACTTAAGAAGGGGAAGCACTTCTTCATCTGCGGTTTCCCGACGCACTGTGACAATGGAATGAAATTGAAAATCTTGGTCGAGTAGAGTGCATCAAGAATGGCTTTCCAGTACGCTGTATTGGAATTTATTTTGCTTTCTCGACGCTACTCAAAATAAGAGAACTCGTGAATACCATTTAAGACATTCTGCTCCTATAATTCTCTATTGCTATTTGATAACAATTCTGTGGCAGTGTGTAAAACATTAACAATACTATTTGCCAATCACATTCCATAAGTTTATTATTTTCTAACTCTTAAGTTATATTTCTTAACCATAAGAAAAATAACACAATGAAAAGGTTAGGGATCATAATGTAAAATTGGAGAACAAAATGAAAAAAATTAGAAAAATTAAAAGAATGGTACATAAGGTAAGTTCATTGTAGTAAGAGAAATTGAATTTTTTAGAGTATTCATAAAATTACAATAAAATAATTTTATCAAATTTTTAATGTTAAATTAAATAATAAATAAAATATTTAAATAACTTAAATTGAATAATTTTAAGCATCGAACTATGAAACAAAGAACCATAATCTATACATTTCATAGAAACTCTATAGATATACATACTATCCTGAACTTAGTGAAATAAAGATCATTGTTATTTAAATAGATATACATTTACTTGTAGAATCACCTACATTAGTTGGACTTTTTCTAATTATAAGATAATTGACTTTGTACATTTGTCAGTCATGCATGAATTTTTTCATTTGAAGTATATCTGGGGAGGATCTCCTGATTTGTTTTTCTAATTTAAGTAAATATTGACACTTGTCATAATTAATTAATAATAAATAATTTAAATAATAAATTAATTTTTTTATATTATAAAATATAAAATTAATTTATAAATTTTATTATAATATAATTTAAATAATTTATTATTAATTATATTATACATTAATATTTATTTAAAAGTTAGATATATTAAAAGAGAATCTTAACATATTATATTTAATTTTAGATTTCAACTTGATAGAAAAGGGTTTTGCTTCAATATATCTATGTATTGTTACATTAGTTTTTATCAACTTTTTTTTTTTTTTTTTTTATGTTAATTGTCTCAAATTTTACTTTTGTATTTTAATATTTTTATACTATTTATTTCAAATTGTAGTTAATTATTTCAAATTTTATCATTTATATTTTAAATATTGTAATGAAATTTTCATTTCAACGTTAACCTATAATATTTGAAATTTTATGTTAGAAAACATAACAATACATGCATTATAGCCGAGAACTAGTCTGAAGTCCTTCCTTTGACCAAGTCCTTGGCAAATAAAGGTTTCCTTGGCATATAACAATACATGCATCATTTACTTGTCTTTAAGTATCGAAATTTTCATGCACTTTAGAGTTTCAGATTTTATATGATTAATTACAAGTTATCTTTTAATTATTTTCCTTCTGGCGTAGGAATTTAGAAACTTCTATTAATTGCAAGTTTGTTACTATTATCATGGCTAAAATGATGCAGTTGGTGGCCATCTCACATATGTTTCTCTTCTGTTTTGTTGTAAGGTAGCAAAGAAATCTGCAGCCTGAAACAATATAAAAGAAGAATAACTTAACAATGTACTTAGTCTTATATATTTTATTGCTATTACTCTCCTGCCTTTTCTCTCTTCATCGAGCTTGCAATCAACTGGATCGCGACTCTCTCGTTGCTGAACTTGACCTTATCTTCTCCTGATCCTTTGAATTGGCCTTGTTCCATTGATTGCTGTGTCTGGGAAGGCATCAAATGTGATGCCAGTGGTCGTGTCAGTCATCTATGGCTTCTCTGTAAGGGCCTCAGTGGCAGCATTTCTCCATCTATTGGCAACCTGATTCATCTCTCTCACCTCAATCTATCGCACAATCGCATTTCCGGTCCTCTTCCCATCAAATCCTTTGCGTCTTTAACTCTGCTTTAAACAATTGATTTGAGTTAATAACTCTCTTTCTGGTGAATTTCCAATGTCTTGGTCATCCCACTTCATCAAGTTGGTAGATTTATCCAGCAACAAGTTTCACGGGATGATTCCATCAACCCTTTTTGAGGAAACTCGAAATTTGATCCGTTTTAATGTCAGCAACAATAGTTTCACAGGCCTTATCCCTTCCCATTCTTGGATTCATTCTTTCTGCTCCATCGTGATCCTGGATTTCTCCCACAATATTTTTGGTGACCAGGTTCCTTCTGGACTAGGAAATTGTGCCAAACTGCAGACTTTTCGAGCAGGTTTCAATCATCTTTCAGGTTCACTTCCTGATGACATTTTCTCTGCAACATCAATTGAACATCTATCGTTACCTGTAAATGAACTCTATGGATCAATCAGCAATGAGATTGTTCACCTCACAAACCTCACTTCGCTGGAGCTTTACTCAAATGAATTTATTGGCTCTATCCCCAAAGATATTGGCAAGCTGACCAACTTGATATATTTTCGCCTTCATATAAGCAATCTTTCTGGTTCTTTGCCCTCATCTTTGATGAATTGTACCAATCTCAAAACCTTGAATTTATGGGTCAACAATTTGGAGGAAATCTTTCGGCCTTTAATTTCTCTATGCTTTTCCAGTTATCCAAAATTGATCCCGGTAACAATAATTTTACGGGTAGCTTCCACCCAACTGTTTATTCATGCAGGTTGTTGACAACAGTTAGGCTTACTAGTAATCTGCTAGACGGACAAATTTCACCCGAAATAGTTGAGCTGAAGTATCTGTCCTCTCACTTTCTGACAACGGATTAACCAATATCACTGGCTCACTCAAGATTCTGATGGGCTGCAAGAACCTTCGTGTTCTTATCTTCTCGAAGAACTTCATGAATGAGCCAATTCCAAACGATGATCATATATCGTTCTCAAACGGATTTCAGAATCTCCAGGTTCTTGGTTTCGGTGGCTGCCAATTCAGCGGTCAAGTCCCGCTCTGGCTCGGTAATCTCAGGAAGCTTCAGGTTTTGGACTTATCATTAAATCAAATCACAGGTTAAATACCAGGGTGGTTAGGGAACTTGCCGAGTCTACTCTATATCGACTTGTCTAATAACTATTTTTTGGGAGAATTTCCAAAGGAACTTACTGGATTGCAGGAGCTGGTATCAGAAGAAAACCAATTGAATATGAAATATCTAGAGTTGCCTGTCTTTGTCAAGCTCAAAAATGCTACAAATTGTCAATATAAAAATATTTTCAACCTACCACCATCAATATACCTGAGAAACAACAGCCTCACTGGAACCATCCCAACTGAGGTTAGTCAATGAAGGTATCTTCATGTGCTCGATCTCAGTATTAACGACTTCTCTGGCTGCATCCCGAATCAAATTTCTCCACTCTCAAATCTAGAAAAGTTTTATCTATCTGGAAACAGTCAATCTGGTGAAACTCCTCAATCACTCAGTAATCTCCATTTCTTGTCTTCGTTTAGCGTTACGGACAACAATCTTAGAGGACCGATACCTTCAGATGGTCAGTTCCATGCTTTTCCAGCCTCTAGTTTTGGCGGAAATCCAGGATTGTGTGGTGATATTGTTCAGCGGTCATGTAACACAAAAGCAAACGAACTCGTGCCAAGTCAATCCTCGAACAAGGAGCGTCGGCATGGCATCATTGCTGGAGCTGCTTTCGGACTCATTATTGGATCTACAAGCAGGATATTGTATCTACTTCGAAGGTTGTTCTGCAGAATTAAG
Source organism: Khaya senegalensis (assembly GCA_032402905.1). Lineage (NCBI taxonomy): Eukaryota > Viridiplantae > Streptophyta > Magnoliopsida > Sapindales > Meliaceae > Khaya > Khaya senegalensis. The sequence goes on along the minus strand of CP135546.1, from coordinate 1,585,122 downwards.
GTAATGAAAGTGTTTGGGTGTCCTCGTAATGTTTTGGGTTAATTGGAGATAGAAATAGTTGAGTGTTGGGTCATCTTCTGGTGTCAATATTTTCAGTTATATGCATTTAAATACAGAGTTCTTTACTTTGTTTTGCAGCTGTCAATGTCCTCTGCATGTTTGTAATATTCATTTCATTAATAAAGCTTCTCTAAATGTGTTAGTCTCGTGGAAGTAGGCACATTGCTAACCATGTAATTTTTGTGTTCTTGTGTTTGCTTGATTGTTTGTGAGAATTTAATTGTTTGTGTTGATTTGTTTGTGTAAAAGAATTGATCTTGAATTGATTTCAAGATAAAGATCTCAACAATTTGTATCAAAGCATGGGGATTCTGGAAAGGAGTTTATGGCTTCTTAGAAATTTGACATTGAGAAGTTAGATAGCTGATTTTAATTTCAATCTTTGGAGATTGAAGATGTGGATCTTGTTTGTTCATCAAGGACTTGAGAAAGCCCTAGATGAAGAGAAAAACTTTTCTGCATCCATGAGTGAAAAAGAGAAGAAGGATTTTTTGATGAAGTTTAAGGAAGGTATCAAAGCAGAACACTATTGCTTCCATGTGACTTTAGCTTGAAAGCCTATTTATGACAAAAATCTCTTGCCAATAGGTTGCATAGAGAAAGGCAATTATATAATCTATCAATCCAACCAGGAATTTTAATGCAGGAGTATCTTAACAACTATGACAAGATCATCTCAAATATGGAAAATATAGGCATCAAAAGTGATGATAAGGACCAAGCACTGACGTTACTTAATTCTCTATCTAGTTCATATGAGCATTTCATTGATACACTTCTCTTTATAAGGGATTCTCTGTCAATAGAAGATGTTTAGTCGACATTAAACATAAAGAAATTGCAGAAAACAAAAGCAAACGAGTTAGGCAATGCTGAAGGCTTGACTATAAAAGTAAGAACTAAAAAGAAAGAAGAAGAGGGAACAACTATGAAAAATTGAAGTCAAAATCAAAGAAGGACATTTCAAGAGAGGCTATCTTAAAAGAAAAAACAAGGCAAATGAGGCTCAAGCAAAACAAGGTAATACTGCCATTGCATTAAACTCAGCATCATATTCTAAAATATCATAAATGAGAGTGCCAATCTTTTAATTGCATTAGAAAAGAATACAGAAGGCTAGTGGGTGTTAGATTTTCTATATATTTTTTTTCATATGTCTTTATTGAATTTTTCTCAGTAGTTATCATAAAATAAATGGTGAAAAAGTGTTAATGGAAAAAAACATGGCTTGTTCAGTGGTTGGGATAGGTGATGTTATAATTAATATGCATGATGGCATAATAAGAACATTGCAAAATGTTAAATGATGATTATAAAATGGATCAAATAGAATGGGTTGTACATACTCTTTGGATATTCTATAAATATAATTGTTGCAATCTCTACTAAACCAGAACAAGATGAGACCAAGCTTTGGCACTTAAAATTTGGCCATATGAGTGAAAAGGAAATGAAAGTTGACTAAGTAAGGTTTGCTTACAATACAACAAACAAGTTAATAGACCACTTCGGTTGTTTGTGGTAAATAGACATTTATCTCATGTATCTTGCATGAAATGTATTAGGAAGTTGTAAAAAAGTTATTTTGATTTACAATTGTAATAAGTAAGTGGTAAATAATAGAGATGCAATTGGTTAAAACTATTATCCACCACTTACAAAAGTCAGTTGTGGATAAAATTTTAAATTTTATCATTTACCACATGCAATTGTATATTATTGTTACTCATTAATCTACAACTGCTTGTAAATGCGTATTATATATTTTTTTACTATTATAACATATCACCACTTACACATATATGTTGCCTTTGAAAATATAAATTTCAAAATAATATGTTAACATTCTGTGATTGTGAGTGATTAATGTATGGCTTCAGTAAGTGATTTCTATACTGCTCATTATTCATATATATTATTAATGAAATTAAATTTTAATATTAAATTGTGTGTACTATAACAAGTGTAACTGCAGAATTTATCAAAAATATAAGACCTGTATTCATAACTTGATGATATCAACTAATGTATGTTATTTATATACAAAAAATGAGTATTGTTTACTTTTACAAAAAATTATATATTAAACATACACAAAAAATTTATACTTTAATATTGTTTGTATCACAAAAAACAATATAGTCATAAGTAGCTTATAGATCCTTAATGGAAGCTTATGTATTTTGAAGACCTTGTAATGGTTGTTCCTATAGCATCTTCAAAAACTCACAAATCACTACTAGATCGATATAAAGCAAGACCTTTTGAACTTGGAGTTATCTTTTTCACCCAAACTTTTCAACAATCTGAACCAAGAACCATATGATGGACAAGCGATTGAGGATCAATAGATGCAATTTCAGTTTCCATAACTACTTCACCCGTGTTGCATTAATGTAATAATTTATATGTAGCATTCTCAAGTCATCATGAGAGGTGGCATCAAGCAGCTACGACAAAACCAAAGAAATCAAAAATTAAAATAAAATAAAAAATTGTTCACTAATAAACATAAAAATGTTTTACAAGTAATTTATGTTTGTTGAAAATTACTTGAAAAGATGATGGACGAGATTCCTTTCTAACATTGAGACTTTCTTATGAGTTTTTAGCATTTTCTTTAAATTACAAAATGATAAAAAAAATTAATTAGTATTTGTCATATACTTAACTAATACCCATAACAAAATTTGTTAGTGTGTAAAGAGAAAAGAAATTCAACTATATAATTAAGTATATTTGGTATATTCCCAAATAACAGAAGTTAATTATTCCTCATATACTAATTCTTGATTCCCAAAGGATTGCATAACATATAATACTAGTGATAACTGGTACATATTTGTATTTCTTGTATCTTTTACAATTGTAATATTGTAGGATTTTTTGATATTGCCTTATATAAATAGCAATATAATACATTTCAAAGGCATTGAAAAGTAATACAAAGTTTTGTGCATTCACTATGTTAATTGCATTGAATATCCACAATAGTTAAGCTTTTCTGTTACTTTTAACTTAAATTCACAGCAAAAGCATTTTTATTAAAAAATTGTTATAAATGATGTTATTCTTGAGAAAAATGCAGAAGATCATCTTTATTGAACAAAGCATCCTTAACTAGAGATAATAAACTAGTAAACCAACATCTAATATGTTACCCTTATAATCTATCATAGGTCTTAAGATTTAAGCTTACACCCTTGTGCATACAAGTCTTAAGACTTAAGAACGCTACCCTTTAATGTTTACATATTTGAGGATTGAGTACAACTTCTTTTTGAGAACATTACCCTCTAATTCTTACACATCCAAAGACCTTAGATCACCTTCAGTTTGAAAGGCACACACTCCATATAATCACCCATTATGTTACAGAGACATGTCACCTAAACACTTACTAATTAGATAGCCACACATGAATAAGATAGTTACTCTTAAACCTAACACTTATAACTGTCTAGTTGAAGTCTACAAAAGGGAGAAAGCATCTATATGGAAGGACGATGGTTAAAAAGAGAACAGATACATTATATAAATTTATTCTCTAGTTTTCTTTTTTAAATATTATTTTTATTTGTGATCATGGGTTTAGACAAAATACTATTTTTTTAAGCCAATACCCTTAATATTTACTGTGTTTTACAGGAAACAGTGTTCAAGAAGCCAAGGAGGAAGATATTTCTAATTTTATTATTAAAGCCTAAGAAATCAAGGATGACGACAACAAAAGTGACAACCCAAGAACACTAAGGATTAGGTGTGCCTGCACTAATGGAGACTAGATATTGAAGAACAGAGGAAGAGGATTTCATTCGTTGGTATTTTAAAACTGTAAATCCAAATTTAGCATAATATATCACCTTTTAATAGAATCCTTAATTAAAAAAAAAAAAAAAACATTAGCAACATGTACAACACTATTAACACTTAAAATGAGACATAATTATTCTTTTCCCTTCTCTTAAATAATTAAGTTTTAAACTATAATAAAAGCTATTTGGATACAAGAAAAATTAAAAAGAAAATGCTGAGGACTTTATTAATATATTTTTTATACTAAATACGATAAATAAGAATAACAAAAAAGTCTAATCTAACTAATAACTTAACCTAACTTTTTCTCTTTAATAATATTATAATCACTTGTTGTGTTTTCAGAACACATTTCAGCTAACCAACATTACTAGCATTACAGTTAATATTGTTAAAGTTATAATCATTTATAAAACTTTGTATTTTAGCATCCTCCCTTAAACTCAATGGTTTGAGCTTGGAATTACATACAAAATAAATATCAAGTACAATATGCTTGGTGTGAGCATAAAAGAAAGGATTCTAAGCTGATGCAATAGTACTAACATTTTCACACTAGATAATGGAGTAAAAAAAAGGCAGCAAATGTAATTCTATCAATAGAGATTGAATTTAGGTGGCTTCAGCAAAAACAAAATCTCATGTATGGGTATTCCGATTTAGTGCTTGAGCAAGAAACTATTTATTACTTTTTGGATGACCAAGACATTAAACTATCTTTAATGTACATATAATAGACATCTACTTTTTCAACTGTCAGGATCACAACCCTAATCAACATCAAAGTATGCAATTATCTTAAAATGATCAATGTTGTGAAATTATAGCCCAGAGATGAAGTTTCTTGCAAGTATCTTAAGAACTTCTTACATGCTTACTAATGTAAAATAGTAAGAAATGATAACAATTGCCTAAGTTTATTTACAGCAAATGCTATATCATGATATGTGAGAGTTACATATTATAACCACTAATAAAACTTTTATATAAAGTTTTAGAAAGAAGAATTAAAGTCATTCATGTACAACTTTTGATTGAAGTTCATTAGTATGTCACATCCCTTACAAAAGAATATATTAGCTCTATTTGATAAGTTTTTAATATATGTAGCTCGAGACAAATGTAAATTTGAACTAGTGAAAGTGATTTCAATACTAAGAAAATAATTGAAGGACTCAATATCCTTAAGAATAAATTTAGAACCAAAAGTTTTAGTGAATGACTTAGCAAGCTTTGTATTTGAACTTGTAGTAAGTGTATCATGTACATAAATTAGCATTAGCAGTAAGGAAAAAGAAATGAGCCTGAAGAACAAAGTTAAGTCTACTTTAAAGTTATTGAAACCTTGTAACAAAAGAGAGTTTTTGAGTTTACAATATCATGCATGTGGGACCTACTTTAAACCATAGAGTGCTTCAGTCAATCTTTTAGGTTAAGGCATGTACACAGCTTCAAAAAAGTTACAAATTAAGAAAGTATTATTTATGTCAAGTTGCCTTATAATCCATCCCTTTATTATAGCAATGTTGATAGCAATTTGAGCTAGTGAGGCTTTGAAAATAAGATAAATGTTTCAAAGTAATCGAAACCTAGAGTTTAATGAAAACCTTTGGCAACCAACCTTACTTTAAACTTTAAAATTGACTTATCTATCTTGTATATAATTCTATACACTTATTTGTTATCCACTTATAATTAGGAGAGATGGAACTAAATCCTAGGTTTTGCTTTTCATTAAGGCCTCATTTTCATCCTTTATAGCTTGTTGCCACTTTAGGTCTCAATGCTGGAGCAATAATAACAAGTTTAATATTAGATGTATGATTAATAAGAAAAGCTTTAGGTTAAAAATTTCATGTTTAGCATTAGTAACCATGAGATGTATATTGATGGATTAGCTAATAGGATTATTATGGTATTTGTGTTAAAAACAAAATGAGAGTTTGATAAAGGGAGAGTAGTTGTACCTAAAACTGCACCAAAATGATTTGGTGGATTAAAAGGAACAAAAATAGGAGCATCACATGATGAAGGAGTAAAACTTTGTTACGTTGAAATGAAACATGTAAGTAAAGAAACTAGAGGAATAAGAGAAGAAACAGAAAGAGGAAGAGAAGGAGAAATATAACTAGAAGAATTAGGAAAGGGGAAAGTGAAATAGGAAAATTCAGATTTATTAAACAAACATGTCGGGCAATGTACATTTTACTAGAAGAATATAGATACATGCTTTGTGGAAAAGACTATACCCCAAGAAAATGCATTTGAATGAATAAAAATTAAACTTATGAGTATTATAACATCTTAGGAAAGGAAAATATGTACAATTAAATACTTTCAAGAAATTATGATTAGGCTTGACAATAGGCAACTTTTCAAATAGAGTAATGAGGCCCAAAACTGTTGTTAGTAGCCTATTGATCAAGAACACAATTGTATGAACAACATCTTGCCAGAATTTTAAGGGAAGTAAAGCGTGAGATAATAAGATAACACCTAACTCCATAATATGCCTACATTTTCTCTCTATCAAATCATTTTTGTGTTGAGTGTGAGGACATGACTACTTATAGATGATATTGAATTGTTTGACTAAAGGAATAAAAACAACAAACTCCTTACCACCATTAGACTAAAAAGTTTTAATTTGTTTGTCAAGCTATTTTTCTATTTGAAGTTTGAAAAGAAAAAAAGTAGAGAAAGCATATAGTATCTATAGCTAGGTGTGGAAATGGCAGATGAAGGACCTCAAAGATTAGAGTAAATCAATTTCAGTTGAGTTGAAGTTTAATGTAAAAAGCAAGAAAATGCAAGTTATGAGATTTAATACACTTGCAAGCATAACAAAAATCAGGTTTCATGGTTTTATTTATAGTAACAAATGTTTTACAGTTTTAGAGTACAAATTCAAGAACATTATTACTAGGATGACCTAGTCTTTTATGTAAAATATTAATAAAAACTTATGAAGTATCTATAGCTACAATGCTAGCAAAAGAAACCTTAGAAAAATGCTTATTACAAGAAAGACTTGGAGATGAAGTAACAATATTAGTAAAAGATGCAATAGCAAAATTTGATAGTTCTTGGATAACACATAAGCAAGAAGAAAGCATTGACTATTGAGACACAAGAATATGCAGCATTATTTGAGAAGTCAGAAGAACCAAGGAGAATTTAACACAAACCCCTCACGTCAGTGACCTTCATCAGTAGCTTATTCCTTTTATTTTTCTTGATCAAACAAACAACACCATGAAATTCAACAACAAGGTTATTATTAGTAATTAATTATGAAATGTTGGTCAAATATTTGGTTATTTATGGTACACACAACATATTTTTGAGAATAATTTTATGAGTTATGAGGGAAGGATTAAGATGTTTAAATGAAATTGTAGCATTGCCAACATGTGTAATTAGTAAGCCTAAGCCATTTCCATTAATCTGTTTATCTTGTGAATTCATAACGTATGCTTAGATTGCTGACATTGTTTCTCAAAAGATGTGTTGCTTCAGATTTTAGATGCCATCCAACTGCTTCTTTAGTATTTGCCAAGAAAACTAATTTACTTCCCTGTGCCTGATCTTGTGCGGCAGCTGATGCTTAATTCTGCATGTTTTAAAAAATTTGTTGGTAGTGTTGTTGAGGCTGCTATGTTATGTAATCTCGATTAAATTGATGATAACAAATTGTAGCAAGATTGGCTTGAAGTAGATCTAATACATAAGTCTGTATTTCCCTTCCAAATTCACCTTCCTATATTTTTTCTCCACCAAAGTTGACTTTGCCTTTTCCATTTCCAAGAAAGTTACAAGGAAAACCATATCTGAGATAAGTATATCTTCCATTAAAACCTTTTTTTGCCATTTTTATTTTTCAAAAATTGCTTGGCCTGTGACAAATTTGCTTCATAATTTCCATTCATGTCATTCATTCAAGACATATTTTGTTACTCCAATCTACTTTCATGTGTAAGAACTGAATATACTTCATGGATATTCATTGTATCTCCCCTTCCTGCAACATAAACCACAATTGAATTATATTCATGACCAAGTTTAGCAAGAAGATACAATATAAAATCATCATCTAAAACTAAATTTTCAATTGTAGCAAGACTATTAGTTATATTCTTCATCTTTATGAAGTATTTTGCCATTAAAGAAGAATGCTCTTTGCTGATTGTGGTTGAAACCTAAGTTGAAGAGCTTTAGCTTTGGACTGAGATCAAATTATTTTTCTAAAGCTTACCAAATTTCGAATGCTGAATTGCATCTTATGACTAAACCAAGAATAGAATCATCCATTGAAGAGAGTAACCAGTCAAGCAAGAGTTGGTCTTGTCTTCTCTATACCCTGCATTCGAGATTTTTAGCAACCAATTCTTGATTTCCTCTAGGTAGAATCCTCTCCGAACTGACTCTTGCATCATTGGTATAATCTTCTAATACTTTATTTTATCAGTCTGTCTGTCCTAAATAAATGATTCTCGCTGAACGAGTCCTATATGGATCATCAAATCAAAGCAATATTACCTCTCATCGAGGGTAAAACTTGAGATTTCCAGGCCAAGTAATTAATTCCATTGAGTTTTATAGGAATTGAAAAAAGGAATGAAGGTTTTGGTGGTAGGTTTGCGAAGGAAATATTTGTTATAGCAACTGCCATTGGCTTTAATACCAAATCAAGTTTTGAATTGATGTAAAAGTTGTTTGGATTCAAGGAAAATAAAAAAGAAAATGCAGAGAAATTTATTAATATTTTATATACTGAATAAGTAACAAGAGGATTGTCTATTTATACAAATAAGATGATCCAAAACTTTCTGAACAAACTAAGGAATCAATTACAGTTATTAACAGCTTTTATAACTAATAACTTCATCTACTAACAATACTACTAACAGAACAATCTAACTGATAACTTAACCCAACTTTTTTTTTTTAATTGTTATTATCTATTCTCTTTCTCTCTTTTTTGTTTTTTAAATTAAATTTTTGTATGTTATACATATTATTTTAATACACATATTTATTATTAAACTATAGAGAAATATAAACATGAAGATTGTTAATATCACAAATGTATTTATTAAGACCATAATTTTTTTTTGGAGTTTTAATGAATTTTATGTTTTATATTTTAAATAAGATTTTTTAGACGTTATAAATTTAATTGAAGACTATTTTGATATTTACGTGAGTATTCAATAAAATTAATTGTCAAAATTTATGGAACGAGTGTGCAAAATAAAAGGGTGTTCAAATTTTTTTAAAGTGCGAATAGACTAACCCTTAGATCATAAGGTATTAAAAATTATTTAGGGAAAGAGTCAGCTCTGCCTATGACATCACCTTGCACTCAGTGAAAAAAAATATAAAATCACCGGAAAAAGGAAAAGATACTATTTGACAAAATAACATATAGTTGGAATATATATATATATATATATGTATGTATGTATGTATGTATGTATGTATGTATGGTAGAGGTTATTGGTGTATTAGGCTAAAACAAATTTCTCCACACTCCTAAAGAGAATAATGAATTATCACAACGCTAAGGCATTTTGATCCTTGTTTATGCGCCTAGGAATCCAAAGCATTGGCAAAGCAAAACAAGGGCACTAACAGTAAGTGGCAGTAAAGCAGATCATGTTCACTGCAATGATCAAAGGAGCTTTAAACATGTGATAGTGCAATCTCATATCATTACAATCCTACAAAAGGTGTAGCAAAAGTTAAAAGACATTACATGTAATGTGTATGCTTTTCACCCCAAATATGGATGGTTGACTTGCACCAAATTATGACTAAAGTATATACACCACTTACATGTCAACACTATTCCTGAAAACCTTACCAACAAGCCAAATAAATACTTTTCCCTACAAAAATTAGAAACTAATTAATAATTTTACACTATTGCTATCAATTTTGAAGTGTGATGACCTTTGAATTGTAGCTAAAATGAGATGAAAAAAGAAGTGAATTTTACTAAATATTGGTGTTATTAAATATATTTTCAACTTTACTAAATTATTATTGAACAACACTTTCTCTTACTAAAATTAGAGAATATATATTGGATTAGGCTTATTTATAAATATTGTATTTTTGTTTAATTGATATTGAGAACTCAATAGTTAATAGATGTATTTGATAAACACTCAACTAATATATACCACTAACTCAACACTTATATTTGGAGAGTTCTAGTGATCTTATTTCACAGCAACTATGATTTGACAAAGTTAAAAAGTACCACAATATCAAGCAAAATTTTATAATATGATGTATTTAATTTATACTCCTGCTTCAACCATGAATCCTATCAAATTTAGGATATTGCTATTTGTATCGATATTAGCATGTCAAATTTGAAACTAAAAAATATAATTTGAAATGTTAAAATTCTAACCTAATGCGTTAAATTTGTAACTTGGAACCACATACTTTTAACTTTATACTGATAGATTATTAGTCAAATACGAAAAGTTAACATAAGCCATAACACTGATAAAAATGAAAGCAACCACAAACATTCTCAATAGCTCGTATACAACTATAAGCTTATTTTGTCTTACCTGAATCTCGATCAACAATAAGAATGTTGTTAAGTGAGTAAAGAAAAGGAAGTGTTTTTGTTAACTGAACAAAAACAATTACTTATTACAAGGGTTGCAATTTGAATGAAAAGGAAGTGTTTTACTTCTTCCAGAGTTTCTCAGGGAGAGATTTACAGAGTCAGTTTGGCATTCTGGCCACCTCCAAACGGCAAGATTTCATTAATATTTATCAAAAATGGAGGTAGACAGAATGCCAAAACAACTCTGCAATAAAAACCCCCCGATAAACCCTAGAAAGAACAAGATAATCATAGATCAGAGCAGCAAGAAGGCCAGAAATGAAGAAGTCAAGATTCAGCCTCTGAAATTTAAAAGCAGTAGTAGTTAGCAAGGATGGAAGACAAGGCAATGTTAAATATGGAAAAATTCCTTTAATGTAGTTTTCAAACGAAAGTAGCTTTTTGTAGAAAGAGGGATGCATGAGCGTGCATGGTGTTGTACGACCTCTATATGGTGGGCGTTCCCTTTTTTTTTTTTCTACGTTTCATTTTTGAGCTGGTTTTGACTTCAATAACATTATATCAGCCAATGATCATAGATTTACTTCATTTTTCCACAATTACATTCCATTTTTCGTGTCTTAATCCTCAAGTCACATGGTTCATTAAATTTTTTTTTTCTTATTTTTATTCTAAAAGTTTTGAATTCATACGCAAACGTATATTAATTTATTTGACTAAATTTTTTCAAAAAAATTTAAAATTTAAAATTAATATTTTATTTTATTTTTTTAGGATTAAAGGTTGAAAAAGATTCTAATTTATTATATTAATTTCTTAAAAAATAAAAATTTAACACTTAATGTTACGTATTTCTCAAATTTTATATTTTTATGTGCTATAATATAGAAAAAACCGTATTTTTCATTTTCTATAATCATGTTATAGTAAATTGTTGTAGGGTACAAAGGCAATAAATATATTGAAAGTAGCCGTGAATGCATAAAAAGTAGGAGGCTTCCATTTTTACATTACAATTGGGTTTGATGAGGTACAATCCAACAGTTATTTAAGGTATGTACTCTACAACAATTGCATTGTAGTTTGACCTCTTGCTTTAATATAAACTTTTTACCTGAATAAATTAATAAATGTATGAGATTAATAATTAAAATATAATAAAAAATTAATTTTAATTACGTGATAAGATGTAATCGAGTCAAATATTCGCTTAAAAGATTATTGAATTAGTGGAGAATCGTAATTATCATCACAAACCCTTCATTTTCTTCCGATCACATTGCTTTCAGCAATTGCTACACCATGCCAATGGAGGGGAAACTGACTTTTCGTTTGACGGAAAGGACTGAATGGTCATCTAAGTACAACCCTCCAGTGCACAATTTTAAGCAAGCGTGAGATTTGAGAGTAGACTTGAGTTTACTTTTGACTTGGGGGTTGGTTAATTCATTCATTAATACAAGTGTATTTTTGTCTTGGGCTTGCATTCGTATGCTTTACTTTTTGACTTGCTGCAAAAAGGAAGTAGCAGAATGAGCTGCATTTGTCTCCCACTCACCCTGTTCTGACTACTTCCCTCAAACTCACACTTCAATTCCTTCCCAACTTTCATTTGGTTTACATCCACTTTTTACTATGTTGTATCCCCTTTCTATTTTTTTTTTTGTAAAGTAATACTACAGAAAAAAATGTTGTACAAGTCCCTAATATTTTTCTAAATGTTACTTCAGTCAAGTAACTTTTAATCTAATACACATTTTAAAATTTAGTGAGATTATCAATAAATAAAATAATTTATATAAAAAAATTCTTAAATAAAATAAACGCATAAACATCATCATGAACACTTATTTAATAAAATTTATGTTATTAATTAATTTTGTTGGTGATAATAATTATAAGAAAAAATTTTAATCAATCATATATAGTCTATGGAAAAGTTATACTACTATTTCCTTGTTAAGAGTGAGGATCTCACAGAATTTATGGTCAGCTTGATTGAGATTGTTGTTAGAATGCTTGTCAGATTTGAATAGCATATGAAATAAAAGTGACATGAATTCACATGATTTATCAACTAATTTCTACAATTTCATCTTAAAAAAAAAAAAAATTAATAGATGGAGGTATTCTTGAATATTTTAAAATTAGTAAGATTAATCATTCCAGTGGGTGGTCAAGTCACACAGTAAGAACTCAACAATTATTTTGTTATTTTATTTTATTTTATTTTTGGTTGAAAATGGTTGTATATATTATTTTAATCATTTTTTTTTTTTTTCACTTTTTTCACGTTTGTTTGAAAATAATTATGTTATTTTTTTAAGGGTTGGATTAGCTTTGTTTGAAAATACATTGAAATATATATATATTATTAATATATATATTTAATGAATATATCAGACGGATGTGGCAAAGAATTAGGCATGTTGTGTGCTTAAATTTTGTGATGCCTGCTTCATATTTTTGATGTCTTTGATTATTTTGCATTAGAATTAGAATGGGGATGATTCTATATTTTAAATTATGATATTAACTCATGCACTCTGAACATTACTCCTGCCAGTCACTCTCAGCCAATTGCTAATCCTTTTGCTATTTAAATTCTAGACATTGAAACAACAACAACAATAATAATAATAATAAGAATTTTAAGATAAAAAAAGAAAATAATGTAAAGAAACGCGGTCGCGTTAAGTACACTCTAATAAGCAAATGTTCGAATTGCACGTTTACTTTTAAGAACTCTGTACTCTGTTGTCGGCCTTTTGTTGGATCTTTTAGAGGGAGATGCTAACTAACAAATATATATGTACACACATTCTCTTAATTTACTTATTTTTTATAAATAAAATTTTAATTTACTTATTCTTATTTAATTTTTAAAATTTATTAAAATTTATTTATATTATGTAATATTTTATATTTATAAGTTTTAATATTTGATATTTAAATTTTAAAAATTTTATAATACAATTATTGTAATTTAAAAATATTTTAAATAATATATAATTAAAATATTCTACTATTATTATCATTTAACATCATTTG
>CP135546.1:1481991-1541902 GCA_032402905.1 Khaya senegalensis | reverse complement strand
CATTTAAATATTTGTTGCTAAACTAACTATTAAATTTATAATATTTGATTATATTATATTTAAAAATAAACTTTGAATTTAATTTAATTTTTTTTAATTATAAAATGCATAAAATATTTTGACAAAGTAAGTGTTTTTGTACAAACAAAATATAATTAATTAATATAATGTGTATTTCTATTTAAGAATATTAAAAAATATATATTTATTACTATTTATTATAATAATTATTTTCAATAAAATAAAATTAAAAATAAAAATAAAAGTAAAAAATAATTAAAAATTTTAATTTATTGATAAATATCAATAAATTTAGAAGTAAAGGATTTTTTGTCTAAGTTAAAAAAAAAATCAATTTTGGTTGATAATTTTATGGTGCAATTAAACAATAGAAAACTTATTCTTTTCATTTCCTTTTCTCTTTTTTTTTTTTTCCTTTTCTTATTTATTTTCATCCTTCAAAGTCTTAGTGTTTATGTTTTTAAGTAGATCTCAAAGGAGCAAGATAATATTTTATTAAAAAAAATTACAATTAGACAAGAAGAATAGAAAATAGAGGTAATTCCATTAGTTTCTACTTACGCCTTCCCTTGTTCTCATTCTTATTATAAGAGAAAAAAATGCATAGAATTAAATAACGAGAAACATTATTATTATTGTTGGATGTTAAATTCAAAGAAAATATGACAACATTTATTAGTTTCTACTTACGCCTTCCCTTGTTCTCATTCTTTTCTATTGCATCCCAAATTTTTCCACAAACCATACTTGAATTCTTGTTCTGAAGTTGAGCCTGAGAACCCCACCGACAACGAGTCCACCCTTATAACCAATCAAGATAAATTTTAGGTCAAATGAAAAATAGAGACACTGAATTCAAAAAATCTTCATTGTCAATCATCTAGTATATTTATTACATTTTTTGACAAAGGTTTTCCACACAATCTCCAGTTACCATCAAATGGTTCATTTGCCAATGTAGTCAATTGGTTTCCTTGCGGTACGGTTCCTGTATTTCAAGAAATGTAAGTTCAACCAATGTTCAGAAATCTATCCTGAAAGCATGCTGTTCGAGAGATGCAAAGATTTTATATTTGTTAGATTGGCCACACTTGATGGAATATGGCATTGGAGATTGACCAACGACCTCGGAATTTTTCCTTGTAAAATTATTATCACTTAAGTCAATAATTTTCAAAATTGTTCCAATTAACGAAGGTATTTGGAATGCTTCCGGATAAGTTGTTGCTTCGTACACTCTTAAAAAAATATCTTTCGTTGGCATTGGTTTGGTGTCAGCGATATTATACACTAACATCAGTTAAATGTATCGAGAATGCTCGTACTAGTAAATTTTGACACAAAATTTGGTGTCAGCATTGCTATCAATACATTATCAGAACATTAGTGATCCATAAAGGATGTTGTTATAGAATTCTTGCCCAAAATTTTTTACTGTAATTACGTATCTGAAGTTATTGATTATGTGTGTGTATATATATGTACATATGTATGTACATAAGTAAACATATAATTAATTAATTAATTTTTGGTAGCTTTCAATTGTTCATCTACAATATAATCTCAATGCATTGTAATCTTTTATACAACAACAGTGTAATCTTAATATTTGGAATAATAAAACCAAAATAAACATAAGTAACTTTATGACAAGATATTGTCATTACAAAATTAGAAATCAACACACTACAAATTCAATGTATGCTAATAATTTCAAACACCCAATACAAGTTTCTAATATCTTATATAGGTTAAAAGATACCCATACAAGTTTAGATACCTCTCAAATAACTTGTTCGACTGCAACATCCCAATAACATAAAAAAATTCATGATGAAAATGTAGGTTACAATTCATTTAAATTAAAATTGTAACATTTAAATTATTACCCTTAACTCACCATTATAATTTTGTAATTCCAAATTCAAATTCAAAGGTTGTAATTACAACATTGAGTGGCCATTAAACCTCCATTAAGTATGAGAATTTTTTGATGGGAGGCGTTTTACTTTACTGAAGTCCCTAAACTCAAAATTCTTGTTAAACACCATCTTGAGAGGATTTAGAGAGTTTAGAAGGCTTTGGTAGCATCAAGAAACGTCAACAAAAGCAATGACGAGAGGTTAATGTTCCTTAACTTTCGCATTCTATTTCTTCAATTTTAAAGCATGCTTTAGGATTATATGCTTACATTTAGTATCAGAGCATGTTAATAATCTCTACCTTGTTTATTTTGTTGAGTATTTTTGAAAAAAATGTGAAATGATAGTATGAGTTTGTTAAATTGATTTTGATTCTCATGCAACATGATTTTGTTTATTTTTTATGTAAATTTATGTTATAAATTATTTTAGCATTGGATTTATGACATTTTGGATGTAAAAAATATTGAAAATGACATTAAAAATGGTTAAAAAATTGGTCAGACATGTTTTCGGGTTCATGGGTCTTCATTCGGGTCGGGTTGACCTGGTTGGAGGTTGAAGAAGACCCTTACCAATAGATGACATGTCGGCTATTTTTGGGTTATATGGATGACATGTCATACGGATTCAATTTTATTTGAAAAATAAACAACAAGGGCTAGAATTCGAACACCAACCCAAGCCCAGATTTTCGTGCATGCATGTTCTTAACCACTGAACCACACATTATTTTTTATGTTATAATAACGCATTTATTGGCTTTTAACTGTTTTAATTTCATATTAATTGCATGAAAAATATAAACGCCCATAATTAAATTCATATTTTATTTTTAAAATATATTTATTATTTCATAAATATTTTAATAAATTAAAAATAAGTTTATTAATAATTTAATTTAATTTTTAATTTTGGATGTAATTAAATTAAATTATGTAATTTAGTCCAAAAATCTATTTTTGTTCATTATAATTTTGGTCTAAATATATGTTATATACCATTTAGTTTTAAATTGAATTTAGATAATTTTAAGTGCATATTATTTAAGTTTATTATATGCATATTTAAATTCAATTTAAATATTTGAATTTATGCATATTATTTATGTTATGTTTTATGCATAGTTTGATTTAATTATTTATTAAGTATATAATTTATGTTTTATATATACAATTGTATAGTTTACTTTATTTATGTTTTACGCATACATTATAAAAATAATAGTTAATATGCAAATTTATTTAAGAAAAGAATACATAAAATTTAAGTAAATAGTAAAATACTATATTATTGTTAGGTATCGTAGTAGTATTTTATGTGCTTCTAATTATATGTTTGGAAAAATTTTATCTAAAGAGGTTGGGTTTTAAGTGGAACCGTATATGACCCCTTCAATCTTTCTTAGGAATTGACTTACTGTGATTGTTAGCTAAATAAAGTGTTTTCTATTACTTGTACAATGGACAAAGAAATATTTTGGTAAAAATTTTTATAAGGTATAAAGATTAAATCATAATCATATATTTGAATATCTTTATGATCCATAAAATTTTATAGAATATGGAGTAGCCACAACATTCTTAAGTTAAACGAAACTTTATATTAAGTTAGGATCACATAAAATTTAATATAGTTATTGTAATTAATCATATTAAATGTGATAAATTTTATCCCACAGAAATTTTTATTATGTTTATATGATTGATTATGATAAAATATTATATTATTTTTCTTAATTTATCTACAGGAGTTAGGAAATTGCATATAATATAATCGTTTTATCATTAAAATATGTAAATCTATTTGAATAAAATATTTAGCCCATAGATAGTATTTTATGTCATGTGATTCATATTTTGTGTATATTTTATATTGATAAAATATGATAATGATTAAACTTCAATAAAATTCATTATAAGTATGTAGTTTTACAATATCACAACCTACAAATATATCTGATATCAACTTAGAAGTTCTTGAACTGATAGTAGATAACTATAAAATATAAAAAGAAAAAATATTATTATATTTAGGATAGCAGGATATAGATTATGCTATTCGAAAAGATGAACCACCATGTATTACAGATGCTAGCACTCCAGAACAAATTAAGTTTTATGAACGTTAGGAGCGATCTAATCATCTTAGTGTAATATTCATAAAGATTAAAATTTTTGCTAGCATACGTGGTTCAGTCGCTCAGCATGATGATGTCCGTGCTTTAATGAAGGCTATTGAGGAACAATTTGAATTTTCAGATAAAGTACTAGCCAGTACCCTTATTATGCAATTCTCTTTCATAAAACTCACCACTCTTACTAGTGTGCGAGAGCACATCATGAAGATAAGGAATATTGCGGGTCAACTGAAATCATTGGATGTGATAATATTTGAACTTTTCCTTGTGCATTATATTTTGAATTCACTTCCACAACCATATGGACTCTTCAAAATTTTTTATAACACACATAAAGACAAATGGTTAATTAATGAATTGTTGACCATGTGTGTTCAAGAAGAAGGGAGGTTGGTAGCAGAAATGGAAGTGAATATTCAAAGTGCACATCTAGCAACGAAGAGAAAAATTAAGAAGAAAGGGAAAAATAAAATACCTATTCAAGCTGAAATAAAGAAAGAATCCAAATATTTCTTTTGTAAGAAAAAGGGACATATTAAGAAGGATTGCATTAAATTTCAGCAATAGCTTAATAAGAAAGGTATTTCTTTTTCTTTTATAAGTTATAAATCTAATATGATTGAAGTTTGTGATAACACATGGTGGATTGACTCTGATTCTACAATCCACATTTCAAGCGTTTTGCAGGGCTTGTAAAACTTAAGGAAACTAGCGAGAGTTAAGCGATTTATCTATTCTGAAAATAAGATAAACTTAACTATGAAGGTTATTGGGATGTGCAGTTTAGTTCTCAATAGTAGTTTTGTAATAAAATTGGAAAAAACCTTTTATATTCTTAATTTTTCTAGAAATTTAATTTCTTTTTTTAAAGTTGTACCCTGTGAATATTCTTTCAGTTTTTCAGATTTTTTTGTGAAAATTTTTTATAAATCAAATCTTATTGGAAATGGTACATTGTCTGATAGTTTTTTTCATATTAATTTACAAAATAATGCTCGTTATAATACAATGTATACTTATACTGGTGTGAAAAGAAGTGTTATGAAAGAAAATTTCTCTGTGTTATGAAAGAAAATTTCTCTATGTTATAACATCAGAGATTATGACATATCTCCATAGAAAGAATCAAAAGGTTAGTAAATGATAAAGTACTTAGTACTTAGTACTTTAGTTTTTACTGATTTTGAGACTTGTGTGGACTGTATAAAAGGTAAACATACCAATAAGTCAAAGAAAGGTGCCAATAGGAGTTCAGACTTATTAGAAATCATACACACAGACATTTGTAGTCATAGTATAGATTCATATGGTCGTAAGTATTTTATCACTTTTATTGATAATTATTTACGATTTATGTATCTCTACTTGTTGAATACTAAGGATAAAGCATCAGATACTTTTAAAATATTCAAAACTGAAATAGAGAAACAATGCGGTAAGCAAATAAAGATCGTGAAGTCTGATAGAGGTGGTGAATACTATGGTAGATTCACAGAAAATGGACAAGTACTTAGATCATTTGTAAAATTTTTTCAAAAATATGGGATTGTTGTCCAATAAACTATGTCTGGTTCTCCAGACCATAATGGTATAATAGAAAGAAAAAATCGAACATTGTTAGATATAGTGCGGAGTATGCTTAGCAACTCCAATATTCCTAAGTCATTGTGGACAGAAGCTCTTAAGACAGCTGTGTACATATTAAATCGAGTTTCAACTAAGGCAATTTCGAAAACGCCATTTAAGTTATGAAAAGGTTAGAAACCAAGTTTGTAACATGTACGCATTTGGGGTTGCCCTTGTGAAATAAGAGTTTATAATCCACAAGAGAAGAAGTTAAATTCTAGGACCATTAGTGGATATTTCATTGGATATTTAAAAAGGTTTAAAGGATGCAGATTTTATTGTCCATCATATCACATTAAGTTTGTGGAATCAAAAAATGCTAAATTTCTTTAAAATAACTTAATAAGTGGGAGGGATCAATCCCAGAACAAAATTTCTAAGAATAATCATTCAGAACCATCCACTTTAGGTACTAAAGTCATTGTCATCAACAACATTCTTTCAGTACAAATGGATGTTGATCCATCAATGGTTGATATTCAACTAAATGATAATCAAATTTCACAAACTAGTGATGCTTTAGTAGATCAGGTTGTTAAACAACCAGTTATACAACATACTCCTCAGAAAAATGTTGAAGCAACATTAAGAAGATCTATTAAAGTAAAAATATCACAAATTTCTAGTGATAATATTGTATATTTACAAGAGTCAGATTACAATATTGAAGCTACAAATGATCCAGAAACGTTTTTACAAGCTATGAGTTGTCAGCAATCTGACTTATGGTATAATGTTATGAAAGATGAAATGAATTATATGTCAAAAAATAAAGTTTAGGACCTTATTGAGTTACCTAAAAGATTCAAACCCATTGGATGTAAATAGATCTTTAAGACTAAAAACGATTTATTAGGCAACATTGAGAGATACAAAATTAGACTTGTTGCCAAAGGGTTTACTCATAAAAAAGGAATCGATTACACAAAAACTTTTTCTCCTGTATCTAAAAAAGATTCTTTTCATGTAATCATGACATTGATAGCTCATTTTAATTTAGAGTTACATCAAATGGATGTGAAAACGGCATTCCTTAATGGTGAGCTGGAAGAAGAGGTTTATATGAAACAACCTGAAGGATTCTCTTCTAGTGATGGTGAGTATTTGGTTTGTAAGTTTAAGAAATCTATATATGGATTGAAATAAGCCTCCCGACAATGGTATTTAAAATTTCATGAAATTATTTCTTCATTTGGTTTTAAAGAAAAAATATCATGGATCAATATATATACCAGAAGGTTAGTGGGAGTAAAATTTATTTTCTTATTCTATATGTGGATGATATACTACTTGCAACCAATGATAAAAGATTTTTACATGAAGTAAAACAATTCCTTTTTAAAAATTTTGATATGAAAGATATAGGTGAAGCATCTTATGTCATTGGCATTAAGATACATAGAGATAGACATAGCGGTATTTTAGGTTTGTCTCAAGAAACCTATATCAATAAAGTTCTAGAAAGATTTCGGATGAAGGATTATTCTCTAAGTGTAGCACCAATTGTTAAGAGAGATAAGTTTAATTTAAACTAATACCCTAAAAATAATCTCGAAAAGGAATAAATGAACAACATTCCGTATACTTCAATTGTTAGAAGCATTATGTATGCTCAAGTCTGTATAAGACCTGACATAATTTTTACAGTTGGAATGTTAGAAAGATATCAGAGTAACTTAGGATTTGACCACTGAAAAACTGCAAAGAAAGTTTTGAGGTACCTTCAAGGGATCAAAGATTACATGTTTATGTATAGACGAACTGATAATTTGGAAATAGTTGGCTACTTAAATTCGAACTTTGTTAGCTGTGATGATTCAAGAAAATCAACATCTGAATACATCTTTATGTTAGCTGGCGAAGCTGTATCTTAGAGAAGTGTTAAGCAATCACTGATTGCTACTTTCACTATGGAGGCCGAGTTCGTTTTGTGTTTTGAGGCTACCTCTTATGGAGTATGGTTAAAGAGTTTCATATCTGAGCTTAGACTTGTGGATTCTATTTCTAGGCCATTGAAGATATATTGTGAACAATTCAGCTGCTGTATTTTTGGTTAAAAATAATAAAAGTGGGAGTCAAAGTAAACACATTGACATTAAGTACTTAACCATTAGGGAACGTGTTAAGGAAAATAAAGTGGTCATTGATCACATTAGCACTAAATTGATGATTGCAGATCCTTTAACAAAAGGCATGCTACCATTAAAGTTTAAGAATCATGTAGTTAATATGGAACTTGGTTCTAATATGTAAATTTATTACTATTAATGAAACTCTGATTATTTATTTTCTTATAAAGTGTGCACATTTATTTTAAAGAAAACAAATTTATTAAACTTAGAATAAACATGAAGTTTATTCATTTAATTAAGGTCATTATGTTGGACCAAGAATAAACATAGGGTTTATTCATTAAAATTACCACATTAAGGCTGCAGTAAGAAGCATCATACATTTGTAATACGTGGAAGAGAAGTTGTCACTTTTGATAATATATTGCCACGATTAATGTATGTTGTTTCTTGTATATGAAAATTTGAAGTTTACGGGCCAAGTGGGAGAATGTATGTTACAATTCATTTAAATTAAAATTGTAACATTCAAATTATGGTCCTTAACTCTCTATTATGATTTTGTAACTAGAAATTCAAATTCAAAGGTTATAACTGCAGCATTGAGTGGCCATTAAACCTCCATTAAGTGTGAGAATTCTTTGATGAGAGAAATTCTATAAATTGAGAGGTATTTTGCTTTGTTGAGGTCCTTAAACTCGAAATTCTTGTTAAACACCATCTTGAGAGGATTTAGAGAGTTTAAAAGGTTTTGGTAGTATCAAGAAATGTCAACAAAAGTAATGGTGAGAGGTTAGTATTCCTTAACTTCCGCATTTGATTTCTTAAGTTTTAAAGTATATCTTAAGATTGTATGCTTACAGAAAATTCTCACAAGAGAATAGAAGAAATCATATTTTCATACAATATCTTAATTGAATTCTATCTAATGATCAAGAAATTTGGTTTTGGCATATGCTTTTTTGAATGGTCTCGAACTGTATTTTTGTCTCTTTTCGAATCTATTTGTCGATTCTTGATTCTCACTAATTGTTGAGACAATTAAAAACAAAATTTTCTTATTCCAGTATTCGTCGTCTTTATATGGAATCATTAGGTTTAGAAATTATTTTGGTTTGAGAAAGTTTGAAACACAAGTAATTTTTGTCGCAAGTTGATTTGTTGGAAACTAAATTTTATTCCTTAGTTCACTCAAGGACGTTTGTCTGCCGACCAAGAGAATAAGAGTATGCTAATAATAGAATAATAGAGAAATGGCAAAATGGAAGGCCAAACAATTAATATGATACATGTAATGAACTCATATGATTTTAGTCTAAGGTGCAAAAACTCCTTGTTTTAAGGTTGTTTGCTAACTAATGCCACCTGTTTTAAGGCATGTATAGCAATTAGCAAGAATAGTGAGATAACTTTCCATCTAAAACCAATTATCAGTAGAAAAAGAGAAGAAACAAAATAAACAGTAAATAAACTTGCATACATCTGAAAGCACCGATAAGATGCTAAGAAAATTTGAAATTTGAATTAAGGAAATAATAAATTTTTTGCCCTCCTGATTCATTAAGGCAATAATTGTACAAATCATTCTTATTACCTAATTGCTTATACTTTACTTAGGTCAAGAACATCCACATGAATAAATATGCACAATGGATGTATTACATATAATATATGCATGTAAGCATGCTTTCTCTCTATTAACATATAAACCATCCAATAAATTTCACAAAACAAATGTGTGAAAATAATATATTTTCAAAGTTTATAGTACATATATATATCCCCATTTATAATGAACAATAAAAAAATAAATCAAATTTTTAAATACATTTTTATACAAAATTTTAATTGTAATTTATATCATATTTTTATCGAATAATTTAGTTAATAAATATTGAAAAAAATCTATTCTAAAATATAATGAAATATTATCTTGTTCATATAATAATTTAATAAAAATTATACAATAGCTATAGCGAACACAATGCATATATGGCATAATATTAGTTGATAATTTTATTACCTCAAATTTACTATAATTTTTTTTCTTTCATATTTTCCCATCAATTCGTATGAACACATGCTTTGACGAAATGTAAAGCTCCTCCAATCATGTAAAGCTCCTCCAACCATATGATTGCTGTGATACTTTGTAACAACCGGGTTTCATAAAGTCTCTAGCATGTGTCCCACGAGCCTTGCCGACTTCTGTTGACTTAAACCGATTCCACTCATTTCGCTTTCATCTTTTAAACTTCAAACTAAATAATTTTCTAATACGGCATGCACAGTGAGAAGGCTTAAGGACTTGACTTACCTGCATTAATTGATTCGCAATCGCAAGTGAAAAATACAGGCATGTTTAGGAAAATAAAAATGGTAATAAAATATATATTTTACAATAAATTATTATAGGTAAATTTTTTTTTACGCAATAATATATATATATATTATTGGTTAGAAAAAAAAAATTTGTGGTTTCATCCCATTACTTGTGGGGCAGTAGAATTCTCTTTTCTACTAAAAGCTTTAGCCCATAAGTCACGTTCAGTGCAGAATTAATTAGCTGGACCAAAGAAATCTATAGAATTCTTCAAGCGTGCCGTGAACGAAAATTTATTTTAAAGTTCTCCAAAGAAGAAAAACTTTTAGACCCAAACGTTAGGGAGACAAGCAAGTTTGATAGACCATGTGATAGATGCTACGAATCTACTTACTTTCAAAGATAAGAATCATTGTTGATATAATAACCACGTGTCTGGAGATAAATATTGATAAATTGACCGTAAAAACACCTATCTCTTCCAAACCAGAAGGACTTGACTAAAAAGACTTAACTACAGTACCTTAAGCATGGCATAGTGTCTTGGATTGCAAGCGCCCGAAGGACTTGACTCCAAGGGCTACAGTGACTGGAAGCATAAGCTTAGGCATGGCAAAATGTTTATAAAAGCAAGTGGAAGTGCTACATATCTTGCTCATCCAAGAAAGTCATACCAATCTTTCCTTAAAGAAGTTATGGGTTTCTCCAAATTCATGCACTTAGCTTTTTCTCTCTTATTATTCCACCTCCCAATCTGTGTTTGTTCTAAGAAACCAACGTGTCATGATAACGAGCGTTCTGCGTTGTTGCATTTCAAAGAAAGTGTCATCGTTAACGAATGTTCTTTGTCTTCTGCTTCTTCTGCTTATCCCAAGGTTGCATGGTGGGATGAAACTGTTGATTGCTGCATATGGAATGGCGTCAAATGCAACGAAGAAACTGGTCATGTCATCAAGCTTGACCTCTCCAGCAGCTGTATCTACGGTTCCATCAACTCTAGCAGCACACTTTTCCACCTTGTCCATCTCGAGTGGCTTAATCTTGCTTGCAATGATTTCCACGATTCTATTCCTTCTGCAATTACGAATTTCTCGAGGTTATCGTATCTCAACCTCTCTGATACTAAATTTCAAGGTCAAATACCATCAGAGATCCTAGAACTACCCAACTTGGTGTCCCTTGATTTATCAAGTACTTCTCTGAAACTCGAAAATCCAAGTCTAGGAAATCTAGTTTCGAAGTTAACCAACCTGAAAACACTAAATCTTAATTGGGTGGAAGTTTATTCTTCCATACCTCATACCCTGGCAAATATGTCTTCTTTGACAATTTTATCTCTGTCACAATGCGGATTGCAGGGTAATTAATTTCTACTTTTAGTCTACTTCTAGCTGAAATGCTATGCTATATATTTTTGGCTAATTGGAATATACTAATAATGAGTTCTATTTCTCAGGTGAGTTGCCTGTTTCCATTGGGAAGCTCGTTTCGTTAAAGGAACTGGACCTTTCAGATAATGAATTATCGGGTGAATTGCCTACTTCCATTGGAAAGCTCATTTGGTTAAAAGAACTGGACCTTTCAGATAATGGATTATCGGGTGAATTGCCTACTTCCATTGGAAACCTTATCTCTTTAAAAGAACTGGACTTTTCAAATAATGGATTTACGGGTGAGTTGCCTACTTCCATTGGAAATCTTGTTTCTTTAAAAGAGTTGGACTTTTCAGAAAATGGATTTTCAGGTACATTGCCTACTTCCATTGGAAATCTTGTTTCTCTAAAGAAACTGGTCTTATCACAAAATGGATTTTCCGGTGAATTGCCTCCTTCCATTGGTAATCTTGTTTCTTTAGAACAACTGGACTTTTCAGGTAATGGATTTTCGGGTGAATTGCCTACTTCTATTGGAAATCTTAGTTCTTTGCAACAATTGGACCTTTCTTCTAATGCATTTTTGGGTGAATTGCCTTCTTATATTGGAAATTTCAGATCGTTGAAAAAGTTGAATCTTTTATCTAATGGGTTTTTTGGGGAGTTGCCTCCAAGTATTGGAAATCTTTCTTGTTTAGAATATTTGAGTGTCGGATCTTGTAATTTCAGGGGCAAAATTCCAACTTCACTTGCTAATCTTAAGCAGCTACGTTATCTATACCTGTTAAACAATGACTTTTCGGGGGAGTTGCCCACTTTCATTGGAAATCTTGGTTCTTTGAAATATTTCAGCATCAGATTTTGCAATTTCTCAGGACAAATTCCTTCTTCGCTTAGCAATCTTACCGAGCTAATTAATTTGGACCTTTCTTCGAATAAGTTTAGTGGTACATTGGTGTTAGATACGTTTCTTCTAAAACTCAAAAACTTGCAATCTTTGTTTCTCTCTTCAAATAACTTATCATTGCTCACCAAAGCTGCAAGGGTAAGTGCGGGCAACCTGTGGTTCATAGGACTCAGTTCTTGCAAACTTACCGAGTTTCCTGTTTTCCTGAAAAACCAACATAACTTGACTATGCTTGACCTTTCCTCTAACAAGATATCTGGCCAAATACCTAGATGGTTTCTAAACATAAGTAGACAGAGTTTGAGCTTCTTAAACCTTTCTTACAACCTCCTAACAGGGATTTCTCCACATCCTGTTCTTCTTCCATGGAGCAATCTTGTAAGTTTAGACCTTAGCTTTAATAAGCTTCAAGGACCTCTGCCAAGACCAGTACTCCGAATTCCAGTTACGTTCACGAGTTATCAAGTTTCAAACAACAACTTGACAGGGGAAATTCTTCCATGGATGTGTAATTTAAAAGGTCTTCATGTTCTTGATTTATCCTACAATAACTTAGGTGGTGTTCTTCCACAATGCTTGGGCAATTTCAGTGATGCACTCGTGATGTTAAAAGTAGGAAGCAACAAACTTTCTGGGGACATTCCTAAGACCTTTATGAACGGAACTTCTTTGAGAATGATTGATTTAAGTGATAATCTTTTGCAAGGAAGAATTTCAAGATCATTGGTTAATTGTACAAAGTTGGAATTTCTCGATCTTGGCAATAACCAAATCAACGACACTTTCCCCTCTTGGTTGGGAGCTCTTCCAGAGTTAAATATTATCATCTTACGATCCAATATGCTTCATGGTGTGATAAGAGAACCGAAGTCAAATTGCAGTTTTCCCAAACTTCGCATCATTGATCTCTCTCACAATAGATTCATAGGTAAGCTTCCGTCGAAATACTTTCAGTGTTGGAAAGCCATGATATTTGTCAATGCAAGTCAGCTGACATACATGCAAGATATACTTCCTGTATTTTCTCCAATTGGTCTGCTTGACGATGTGGTGGGAATTTATGATTACTCACTAACAATGAGTAGCAAAGGCACAATGTTGGCATATGAGAAGATCCCATATTTCCTCACCGGGATTATTCTCTCAAGCAATAGATTTGACGGAGAGATTCCAACCTCTATTGGTGATTTAAAGGGGCTTCAAGTTCTCAATTTGTCCAACAACAATCTCCAGGGCCATATTCCATCAAGTTTAGGCAAGTTAACAGATTTAGAGTCACTGGATCTCTCAAATAACAAGCTTTCAGGGCAGATTCCTCCACAACTAGTTGAGCTCACATTTCTCGGATCCTTTGATGTCTCTCACAACCATCTTACAGGCCCTATACCAAGAGGAAATCAATTTGGTACATTTACGAATAGATCATTTGATGACAATTGGGGATTATGCGGAAAACCTTTGTCAAAACAATGCGAGAATAATTCTGAGACGACTGAAAATGAAGATACTCAAGACTCGGAGTCCCCGTTTGTATTTGATTGGAAAATAATTCTCATAGGCTACACGGGTGGACTTGCTGCCGGAGTGGCCTTTGGGCTCAACTACAGCACAACTATACAAGAATGGTTTGTGGAGAAATTTGGGTGGCAATCCAAAAAAATGAGAAGAACCCGAAGAAGACGTAGAAATCGAATGTAATTATATTTTATTTGATTACCTCCATACTTGTGGTTTTTCAAGTGACATACTTTTTTTTAAATTTCAGTATTTTTCCGCTTTTACTTTTTAATTACATGCATTAATTATTTCAATCTATTTTCAATTTTAAATTTATGCATATTCTGATGAGAAAAATTCATTACCCTCCAATTAAGAGTACTTTTTTTTTATCTTTATTAATAAAAACTTCACTCATTTTGATGAAATTTACTTAAATAAAATTATTATTAATGTCATTACGAAACTAATATAATATTTATCATTAACTCTTATGTATATTTAATATCTAATAATTTTATTTTAAAGCAACAACAAATTAAGAGACACGAATACTTTAATTTTTGAAATATCCTTAGATAAATGTAATATTATACATTTATAATAAGAAAATGACAACATAAATTATACACTCCTCCTTATTTTTTCTTTCTTATTTACAAAGATAATTTATAATAGCGTTAGTCTACAATATTACCAATTTTGTATATATAAAATATGTTTATGGGCATTAAATTTTTAAAATTTTAATTTCTATTAAAATTATTTGGAGTTTTGTTTTATGTTTGTTATAATATAAATTTATTGTTACAATAAATCCAGATCATTTGATGGCAAATGCTTGCACCAAAACAATAGCCACACTTTGCTGTAACCATTATTTCAAAATTCATTATACAAGATAATTACAAGAATAAGAATGTAAATCTATTCAATGAAATCTTTTTGGTTTAAAACTCTTATCTTTAATAAATAAAACATCTAATAGATGAAAATAATACATTTTTGCTCTTATTATATTCATTATATTTTACGTTATCATAAAAAAAGATATATTAAAAAAAATAAAATATGTCATCATAATTTCTTTTTAACAAAAATTTAAATGTGATTCTTGTCATAGTGTTATCTAATAATTCATCAATAAACTTTGGCAAGATTTTTACATTGTTTTTTCATTCCTTATTGATTGTTTTGTTTTGCATTTTACTGCTTCATTCCCTATTTCATGGACTTGATACAAAAGAAAACACTAATTCTTGGGATTTAATTATTGCTGAAAAATCATCAAACGAACTAAAATTAAACTAAAAAGGTAACATCAGAGGAAAATGGGCATTTACCCATATTGAATAATAACTCTTTTTGAAATTATTAATTTTAATAATTATAATTTTACTTTAAATAAGTAAATTATATAAAAAAAAACTACCTAATTCCTAAAATTAGAATTCTTAAAACATAACTAATAAACAATAAGTTAAGAAACATATAACTAAGATTCAAGTTTTAAAGAGATGAAAATTAAAAATAGTAGTAAACTAAATAATTTTTTTTTTTTTAAGAAAATAGAATAACATAATAAACTTCTAATAAAATAATAAAATTTGAACAACACAAATTTTTGTAGAAAACTTCATAACATCGATACAAACTTTTTTTTTTCCCTAAATAAAATGATAAAAATTTTCTTATCTTGAAAAATTACTCCAAATTAAGGTATGAATTTCATAAATGAGACAAGAAGCCATATGAAATTGATAGCCACATGAAGTCTAATGCACAAGATACATCACTGCCGGCCCAAGCAATATAATTTATTGTTTTCAAGAAAATCCGAATAGATAAGATTTATTAGATTATTGGTAGAATAACATAGATTATATCAAGAATATATTCTACAAAAAAAAAAAAATAAATAATTAGTTTATAATTTTTACATTGTGTAAAAAAAATATTGCAAAATACCCTTCAATGCCAATAAAAAATTTTGTATATATATATATATATATATTTAACTTTTCAATATTTTTTGCTATTGAAATAACATTAAAAGGTCATCAAGAGATTAATTTAAATAATTTAAAACGTTATCAATTTAAAAAAGAAAATAAAAAAGGCAAACAAATCACTCGTTCAAAACTCAAAATTCTCAAGTTCTTGCTCTAAAAGAATGAAAATTCAAGCCATATCAATACAAAAGGTTTTTAATTTCATTCAATCCCTTGTCATATAGTTATTATGAATATATTGCAACCTAATACAATATCCTATACCCGCGCCCTTACTCGCATTCCTGATTTTTACGATTTTAAAATAACTGTCAAACCAAGTTTTCAAGCTGGTTCCAATTATGGTTCTTATACTTCGGCCCAATGCCCGGTTTCCATCTTTCTGCACTAGAATTTATATTCAACTTCTTCAGAAAACAAAATCTTTTAATTTGTCCCTTATGCCCATGAATTAAAATCTCATACCCAATTTACCAGGCACCCATGGATCATGTGCTGGGATTGTATGATTTACAGATCCTGCTTGGTCCCAATGCTTAAAAGATGTTTTCGAGTGAAATGGTGGAACAATTTCAATTCAACTTCAATTGACCGAATTCGCTGAATAAAAATGGGCACAAACAAAAGCTTCCAAGTTACCTTCAGCTACTCAATCAAAAGCACCTCAAGTACATCAAGACTTTCTTCTCAAAAAAATGGCAGCTCATGGCTAAACTAGCCATTGCTAGCACACCACAAGACTTGGACACCTATTCGAAAGAATTCAAGCATCTTTGCTCAGATAACAATGGCCATTTATCTGATCCATCATCATAAAAAAAAACCAATGGATCCTGGTCTTAATCCTCTGTTCCAAGATTCTCAAGATCCATTTGATTTTTACGACTGAAAAAAATATATATTTACTGACAAGAAAGGTCTACATATATCAATATTAATAATTTGTGTAATGTTATAAAATAATAATAAATCTGTATAAAATTTGGCTTATTTTAATATTGATATAAAGACTATTAAAATCTGTCATATACCTCTATAAAGTGGACTCTTAAATATTAATGTAAATACATTTTAATTTACACAATTTTATAACATTAAATATATCTTCTAAATTTAGAAAATACACAAAAAATTTTCTAACCCGATATTTTTTTATAACAATATTAATGGTTTGAGTAATGTTATGAAATAGTAATAATAATATTTTATTAATTTTTTTAAAAAAGTTTGGAACAATGTTTGTTTGTTATTTTCTTAATTTTAGAAAATAAAAGATATTTTAACTTAAAATTATCATAATTATTATTAAAAATTAAAAGTTAAAAAAAAATCATGAGATAACATTACTTTATGATTTATATCAAGTACTTAAAATAAAATATTTTTATTTTTATATGTGTTCAATTATCTGTGAATTTTCTATGAGTCAAAATAATTTTTTTTAATATTAAAAATTTATTTTGTATTTTTAATTGTAACTAGAGTACAACTTATTGATGATTAAAAAAATTATTTTATTTTATTGAGAACTCCACTTTTTTATTCATATTATTTATATGAATGAACTTTTTAAATATTTTTAAAAATGTTATATTATTTTAAATACATTTATTTTCTTTTTACAAGTTTATAGCTCATTCAACTCATAACATAACTGTAACAAACTTAGTTTATTAATACAACAACATAAATTTTACCAAAAATTTTGGTTGACAACCAAACAAAAAAGAAATTTTTTTTCGTTAAGAACTCTACTAAAAATAATTTCACCAATACAAAAATTTATTTTAAAAAAATAATATCAAATAACTAGTTCAAATTTTAAAAAATAATTATTTAATAACATGTAAGATCAAATAAAATATGATTTTTATTTAAAATTTAAAAATAAATAATTTGTTAAATATAATTATTTACAACCTCTAATAATTAATTAAAATAAAATATTATTAATTTTTAAATAATTAAGTAAGTCCATTGGATGTGATTATTTAACCACTTATTAGAATTAATTACAGTAAAATGTACAATGACTTGCTATTTTTTAATAAATTAAAAAATTAAATTTGAGAAATTTTTTGTATATTTTTTTCAAAAAAAATTTGGGGTACATGTATAAAATTATAAAATTAATTTATTCAAAGTGTGTTCATAATAATTTTTATGGAGTGACTGTAAATTCTGGTAATATTTTGTTCTAAATAACAATAAAATAAATTTATTTATTTTTAATTTTCTTTCTAAAAAAAAAAAATCAGAAAAAGGTTACGTTTTGGTCCCTTGTTCTTCTTTTAACTCTTGCATTGCATAAACCCAGCACAGATATAATCAACGGAAGCTCAACGGCTCTCCAATGGCTTTCACTTTCATATCTTCATATCGTTACTTTTATTTTGTCTCAAAAGCAAACTCAGCTTTCACCCGTAATTCCTCAGGTTCCCAGAACAAAAAACTCTCATCTTCCTTCACCAGACCATCTATACGGAAAGATTCTCCTTCCACAATCAGAAATCGAACCTCATTTCATAAATTCCTCCATGAAAAATGTAAATCAGGTGATATCAATCCCGATGAAGCACTTTATTTCTTTGATTCCATGATAAAAATGCAGCCGTCACCTCCCATGTCATCCTTCAATGTTTTGTGCGGTGCTCTTGCTAAGATTAAGCATTATGATATTGTTCTTTTGCTTTACAAGAGACTAAATTCTAGTGGGATCTTGCCAGACCTTGTTGGTTACAATATTTTGATTAATTGCCTTTGCAATATGGGAAGGGTGTGTGATGGCTTTGTAGTTTTTGGGAAGATTCTGAGGAGTTGTTTTACTCCAACAGCCTCGACTTTTAATACTTTGATGAAAGGTTTGTGTTTAGAGGGTAGAATTATGGAGGCCACCAGGTTATTTAAGAAATTAATTGCATTTGATTATGAGGCTGATGTGATTACATATAATATTTTGATTAATGGATTGTGTCGATCACGCAATACAAGTGTTGCACTCAAATTATTTGAGGAGATGGTTAATGGGAAATGTATTTGTAAGCCTGATATTATTACTTATAATGTAATTATTGATGGTCTTTGTAAAGATGGGTTTGTGGACAAGGCAAAGGAACTGTTTCTGCATATGAAGGATAGGAAAATTAACCCTAATGTGTTCACCTATAGCTCTTTGATTCATGGTTTTTGTTGTGTTGATGATTGGAATGAGGCTAAATATTTGTTTGTTGAGATGATGGACCAAGGCGTGCAGCCTAATGTGGTGACTTTTAATGTGGTAATTGATGAGCTTTGCAAGAATGGAAAGATGAAGGAAGCAAATTGTTTGTTGGAATTGATGATTCAGAGAGGTGTGTTTCCCATCACATCTACTTATAACATATTGATGGATGGTTTTTGCTTGACAGGTAGAATTGATCGTGCAAGGGAACTATTTGTTTCCATGGGGAGTAAGGGGTGCAAACATGATGTTATTAGTTACAATATTTTGATTAATGGGTACTGCAAGAATAGAGCTTTAGAGGAAGCTACAAGTCTTTATAAGGAAATGCTTTCTAAAGGCATTCGTCCAACAGTTGTTACTTATAGTTCCCTGTTTGTAGGTCTTTTTCAAATAGGTATGGTTGAATATGCATTGAAACTGTTTGATGAGATGCAGCTTAATGATGTTGTACCAAATTCAGTTATATACTCTACTTTTATCGATGGACTTTGCAAGAATGGTTTTGTTGGGAAGGCAGTGAAAGTGTTTAATGCCATAAGAGATTGCAAATGTGAACTTAGTATTGAAACCTATAACTGCCTCATTGATGGATTATGTAAAGCGGGCAGACTTGAAATTGCTTGGGCACTTTTCAACAGATTGCCTTGTGAAGGTCATAATGCTAATGTTGTAACATATAACATCATCATCCATGGGTTTTGTAAAGATGGGCAAATAGAAAAGGCAAATGATTTGTTGTTGGATATGGAAGAAAAGGGTGTGTCACCCAATGTAGTCACATTTAATACGATTATGCACAGTTTTGTCCAAAATGAGGAGACATCAAAAGTAGTAGAACTTCTTCAAAAAATGGCGGAGCAAAATATAACACTAGATGCAACAACATTTTCCATAGTCGTAGACTTACTTGTGAAGAATAAAGTTAGTTTGAACTCTCTTCCATCATTTCGTGTTCAAGAGCCAAAAAAAGTTGACGAGTTGAATGTTAAACTAGTTTAGCCTAAAAACCTGGTCCAGAGAATCCCTTTCAGATTACAGATGTGAAGTCTTGTTGGCCCGTGACATGACAACAGGTTTGCAAGTTCTGTTCATGGATTTTGCTCATTTCTACTTTGTTGACAGTAGAATATGACACTTTCATGCTTCTAGATGTAGGTTTTCACTCATTTTTAGTTGTTTTCTTGCAGCTTCTTGCTCTTATATGTCCAGGTATGCATTGGTAATTTCTCCTCTTTTGTCACTTATCCAAGATCAAATAATGCTTGTATTGCAAGTAATATTTCCGCTGCTACTAATCTAATCACATATATTTTAATTTGGATCATCCACCAACATCTTTTCTTACTACTTCCATTTTTCCTTTGGCTTTGCACTAAAGGCAAGTACACCTGCTGCTTATGTAAGTGCCAGTATGAAGTGGACCGAACAACAGGCTTGTAAATACAAGCTCTTATAAGTCACACCAGAGAAAGTTGCTAAGTGTTAATTGTATTGGTTACTATTATTGCAGACATTATCCATTGATATGTATAATAATTTCTTCTGCAGCATTACTTGCATAGCAATGCTTTGAAATCAGTGAAGCACTGGTTGACAAGCTTGTCATAACTGATTCATGCGGAGCAACTTTATATTGACAGTAGTGCTATATTATAAATAAAATATATCATAGAAGTAATAGTTTGTATTCTAGTTTAGGGCCTGTTGAGAATAAGTCTTTTGTTAGCTCATTCTTTTTTCTGAACTGGCCAGGCTTGTCAAATATTAGTCTGTTATAACTTTATCTACTGACTTTGTTAGGCCAGTTCGGCAAAGATGTGTCACAAGAATGATCTTGTATGTCATTTTGTCAGGAAGATGGTGATCCTGAATTTCCAATCCTTGATCTCCAATCCTCTCTATAAACCAACAACTAAGCCCCAAACTTTTAACATCTACGGTAATGGGATAATTAAACTATTTAACTAGTATGGTCCGTTGTAGCTGTACATAAGTTTCATTTTGTTATGAAGATGCTGAGAATAAGCATCTTGTTTATTGCTTGCATATTCATTCCCCATTTTGTTGCAGATAACTAGTCAAGCATATGATTAGCCAAGGGGTGGCTGAGCAAAGTCCATTTACCGCTGGTCATAATAGTATCAGTGTGACAATTTCAGGGAGAATACTGTAAACAAACACTAAACATCATATGCATATGGTATATGATGTGACTCTACTTGCATTTGTTTCAGTTGCTGTCGCTAATTCCCTTCTAATCCTTCTCATATATGTTATGAATCATGATTTTCACTGCTTCAGGTCAGTATTGTGAAAATAATGTTGATTGGCTCAGCTTGTACATTTGGAGAAAAATTTGATTCTGCTAGCTAGAAAAAAAAATTTCACAATAGCTTCAAGGTAAAAGTTTTATTGAGAAGGATGTTACTGAAACCTCAAAGCAATTGGTTTGATTCCTTTTGTTCCTTTTCTTTTCTTCTCAGGTAACATTTGCTTGTCATGTTGGGATGAATTATTTTGGATTTGATTTTGTCTCTCTGGACTTGCACTGCTTATCCTATAACATTTTCTCTATGTTTCTTAGGTTGAACTGGTGAAGTTATCAAGTCAGTTTTCATCCTCTCATATGCTTGGTACTTTCTTGTTCTTTCCTTGTAGCGTTGTCTTACTTGCATTTTTTATGCTAAAACTAGGTCAAGAAACACAGGCATGAGACTTTAAGTCTGCTGTGAACACATGTAAATTCAGTAAATCTGAAATGATCCTTGCTAAAGGCTCACTTTATCTGGGAAGCTAAGTCCTTCACAGACCGCAAGTCATTCACAGACTGATACTTACGCTCAACCAGAACATGAAGTAGATGTGGTATATTGATATTTCTATCTTACTTTCTTTGTTATTATCTGCTTTATAAGGTCTGTCTGCCCTAAACTGCCAAATAATTTACTTATTTCTTTGCACACGATGACAGAATATTCTACTTGCTGAATACTTCACCTCTTCTTGTTATAGAAGCTGGGGAGGGAGTCATGGCATACTATATCGTTGGGTGAGCTCTCAGTCATTTGTTTTATCATTTCCTGTGTTTAACATCTTTTCCTTTCTCTGAAAAATCAGTGAGAAAGAAAAAACATCATTTTGAGAATTCCATAAAAATCTGAATTCTTTTCCTGGCAGGATGTTCTTGTAAGTTGCTGTTTTCTTTGATATGTCCTGATAAGTTAGCGTTCTCTGTTGCATTAGAATGCTACACTGCAGCATTAAAGCAAAAGAGTTCCCAGAACAAAAGAAGAACTACACGAGATCAATGGCATAGGAAAGTAAGTTATGCAGTGAGTTTATATTAATTTACATTTTTGGCTTCTTCGAACGCAATGGGAATGGTGACGGATTGTTGGAAACCATTGAGTCAACCATCACAGAATTCCAAAAGACTAGCAGACACAGTAGCAGTAGCAATGATTCAGGAAAGAAGAGGAGATGAAACACAACTCCAAATGCAAACAAAGAAGATGATGACAACTTCACTAAAAGCACCGCTCAATCAAAGAGAAGGGATTAGAACAAAAATGCTGCGATTATCAATTATAAGGAAGGGGTTCATACATAGATGACCTGGATTTTGTTGATCACGGTTATGGTTTTGAACTATTTTGTTGTAATTTCACTTACTGTCCTACAAGTTAAAATGTCATTAAAGCAAATAATAGAGGTGTCTATCCAGTCAATTTGGCCCATGAACTAGACCGAACCAATCTGTATAAACAGTAATCCAGGACTGTCCCGTTCTAGGTCAGTCTTTCAAGCCGTGTCGGCTTAATGAATGTTGAACCGAAGGCTTGGTTCACAATAGATCTAGAACCGTCCAAGTACATTTTGTTTATCAACCGTTGAGTTAAACCAGCGATAACGAATATGGAATTGAAGGCTTGGTTTGCAATAGGCCCAAAATTGTTTGGATTCATTTTGTATATGAACTGTTGGGTTAAACCGACGAGTTGGGCCAATTTAACCCTATAATTTTAAAAAATAAAAATAAAAAAAATTTATAAAATATGATTGAATGTAAAAAAAATTTATAATGTTAAAGATAAAATACTCACTTTTTTGTAATTTTTTATCTAATTAATAAAAAATAATATCTTAAGAGGTGATTTTTTTTTTAGTAATTTAAAAATAATTTTTAATTTTAATTAAAAAAATCGTATGAACTAATATAGAGTAGCCTGCTAATGAATTTGAAATTGATTGGTCTTGGTTCTAGTTTCGGTTCAATTATGTAGGTGGGTTTGGTTCAAAATTTTGAAATCGTAACTTGACTTGGATCGATTTGTAACAGTAATCTATTCGGTTTGGGTCATAGTTTCATGGTTTTCAAGCCTAGAGTAGACCGTCTCGTATTTGTCAGTTCATGCAGATTAGACACCACTAATAGGACGAGGCTTTGCAACTGAAATGACCATAGGAGAATATGGTTGCACAGGTTAGGCAAGAAGTGAAACTTGAGAATGCTGTTAACGGTGAGTCCAAGAATTTGGTGTCCATGTACTCTGAAAGTTGCATTTTTTTTTTCCCTTGTACATTACAAAACTATTTCTTAAAAACAATGATGAAAAATCTTGGATTTGTGGTTTTGTTTTGATTATGGCTGATATGTACACGAGAATTTGCATAAATAATTATCTTTTTATGAAGAAAAATTATGTTACACATACTATGACTTGATAAGAAATAATGGTCCAAACTTAAATAGTAACTTTGTCTGACTTCATTTCAACACTTGAGCAATATGACAATGTATATAGAAGAATGCTAGTCTTTGGACCATAATTAAATATCATTTTAAGTTTCTTAAATTAAAATGTTATAAGTGTGTAACAATACATATGACAAATATATAAAGTAAGATTTTCATGTCAGAATAGTGTTCGTGTGATTATAAAAAATTTTAGTTTTAATTTGAGTAAGCTATAAATAAGAAAAAATTTTATATTATAATAAGTTATAATTTTTTTATATCTTGATTATATAAGTTTATCTTTATATAGTAATAATTATTTGAGTATTTTAAAACATATATATGATGTTACATCAAATAAATGAAAATATGGAATAACATGTATAGATTTTTTTTAAAGTTGTTTAGGATAATATTAAAATTATTGTCACATTTTTTAATTTGTTGGTATGCAATAACTTGTTAATATGGATAATTTTTTTTTTTGAAGTCAAAATACTTCTAGTTTTTAAAAAATTATTTAAAGCTTCTTAACATAAATATTTTTTTATTTTCATATTATTATATTTATATCATTTGACTAAAAACAACTAAGATAATGCAATAATTTTTATAATTATATATTTATTAAGTTATAAACTTCTAATAATATAAAATTAGTTTGATTCCAATATTATAATTATAAAAAGGTTTTACCATATATTGTATTACTTTAAATCAAATGTTAAAAATAATAAACAAATGATTATTGGTTATAACAAGGTAATAGATCTCTAAATATTTCATATAGATAAATAAATAACATAATAGTATTCAACATACGAAGAATATTAGTAATAAAATTAGAATCTTATGAAAATAACCTTATTTAATTATGAAATATTCAAAATCTATTGAAGTTAAACGCACTAGAAAACCATAAATGAATCTCAAGAAGACCACTTTAAGCATCCATTCCATGCACTACTCATCACACGAAAACTCAAAGCTAAAAGAACCAACATTCAGATACAACAAACAAGAATCAAAGAGAAGAAAACCTAGAAAAGATAAAGAATTTAACCTTGTATTTCTCGAAAAAATTGGCTTTATTATTAACCCTTGTTCTGTTTCAAGTATGAGTGCCTTTTAAAAACTTTTTATTCTTAACAATGAGATGCATTATTTCATTAATCAATTTTTACAATAGAAAAACTAACTAAATGCTAGCTTAGCATTATTGTTAACTAACTAATCAAGACTTAAGCTTCAATTAGTTGACTTTTGCTTCAATTAGTTGACTTTTTTAGGCTTTTCTATTGAATTTAAAGCATACACTCACAAAACTCAACCTTGATTTAAATTCTTTCTAGCATTAACCCTTCTTTCTGGAATTTTCACTTATAACCTCATATACAGGACTTAACAAATTTTATCTTCAGTCATGAGCACTCTTCATTTAAATCAACTTTAAATAATGGTCAAACTTCTTCCTTCTATAGCCTTTGTTAACATATCTTTAGTGTTCTCTAAAGTATGGATTTTAAGCACTCTGACATCACCATTTGCCAACACATCTTTGATATAATAAAACCTCACATTTATGTGTTTAGTTCTCTTATGATGTTTTTAGTGTTTTGACAGTAAAATAGCACTCATGCTATAATAGAACAAATCCATTATTTCTAGTTCCACTCCAAGTTCAACAATTATACCCCTCAGTTATATTGCTTCCTTAATTGCCTCAACCAAAGCCATATACTTAGTTTTAACTGTAGACAAAGTAATGCTAAAGTGAGGATTTCTAACTAATTATACAATTAAATGGAGTAATGACAAACCTGTCAATGATTTTCTTTTATCCAGATCTGTTGCTGATTATGCATTAACATATCCCTTAATTTTTCATAGACTAACTTATAACTTAAGTTACCTTTTACATATTTAAGTATCCATTTAACAGCTTCTTAGTGAAACTTAGTAGGATTACTCATAAAATCTGCTGACTACACTTAAAGTATATGCTAAATCAAGTTTAGTATAAAATTGTATCATACCTGATACTTCCCACAACATTAGTATATAGTACTTTAGCCATAATATCTCTTTCTTCACCAATGTTAAGTGCTCAATCAATAGATAAATTAAAATTTCTAACAAATGGTATGTTATTGCTTTTGCATCATTCATCTTGAAATTATTCAAGATCTTCTTTAAGTAAAACTTTTGAGATAACATTAGTTGGTTTTTCTTTTTGTTTCTTAATATGTCAATCCTTAGTATCCTTTTAACAGGCCTCTTATCTTTCATTTTAAATTCAGAGATCAATTGATGATTAATCTTATTGATTCTACTAATGTTCTTTACTGCAATCTAGATGTCATTTGCATACACAAGCAAAAATAATTTTTTCATCTAAATTTTTACCCTTAAAATACACACAATAATCATACTTGCTTTTATTGAAACCTTGACTTAACATAAACCTATCAATCTTCAAATGCCACTGTCTAAGGCACTCATTGAGTCTATATAAGGACTTCTTCAGAAGGCAAACCTTTTCTTCATCTCTCTCATGTATAAAACCTTCTAGTTAGAACATTCATATCTCCTTATCTAAATTTTCATAAAGAATGATAGTTCTCACATCAATCTGCTCTAATTGAAAATCATAAACAATCATAAGAACCAGTATTAGTCTTATCGATATATATGTTACCATTGGTATATAGACCTTATTAAAATTGACACATTCCTTTTGAGATAACCCTTTAGTTACAAATTTTGCTTTCAACTTCATTGCTTGACTTGTATTTCCAGTTTTCTTTTTCTTGAATATCTAGTTATATCTTATAATCTTTTTACTAGGTAGTTTTGGTACTAGATTCTAAGTTTGGTATTTCAATAATGATTCCATTTCTTCAATAATATCATTATTTAGCTTCTATGGAGTTCATTGCTTTATCAAATGACTTAGGTTTTGAACTTATGAATTGATTTGCTGTATTTAGAGCATATGTTATTAAATCAATATATCAATATCTTGATGGTATATGTATCATTCTTTTGGCTTTATCCCTAGTCAACTCATAACTTTGTATATTAGTGTCTTTTGTGGTTGACTTTGTTGTTTCTTTTTCATAAACTAATTACTTATTTCTTCTATCATGCTCCACCTTAAAGTCAATTTTATTATTGTGTGGCTTTTGATGAGATTGTTACATTATAGATTCATCTTTATTATTCATGCTTTCCATTTCATAAAATTTTACATCTCTACTTATGATGCATATATTTAACTTTCTATCGTTGCATCACAATTTATACCTTTTTATTCCTTCAGGGTATCCTACAAACACACCTTTTATTACTCTTGCATTCAGTTTACCTTGATTCAAATAGGCACATGTAATACATCTAAAGACCTTAAGATGATTCAAACTTAGTTTGTGTCTAGTCCATATCTCTTTAAGGGTTTTGAATTTTATAACTAAGGAAAGACTTCTGTTCAATAGATAAACAATAGTAAAAAATGCTTCAACCCAAAAAAGCTTTGAAAGACTTGCACTTATCAGCATGCACCTTATACTTTTCATGATGGTTTTGTTCAGTCTCTTTATAACACCATTATATTGAGGAGTATACTTCACCATTTTATGTCTTAGAATTCTTTGATTTTTACAAAATTCGTGAAAGGTTTTACTTTAAAACTTCATACCATTATTTATCCTAAAGACTTTAACCTTTTTTTTTGTTTGACTTTCGATGAGTTTAATCCATTCTTTAAATTTTTCAAGCATTTGGTCTTTAATTTTAAGAATAAATATCTAAACCTTTCTCATAAAATTATCAATAATCGATAAAAAATAACTAACTCCTTATAAAGAATTTATTTGAGAGAGACTCTATAGGTATGAATAAAGGTAATCTAGTCTTTCTTTGATATTGTGATCACTAGATTTAAATTTAATCCAATGATGTTTGCCCAAGACACAATTTTCACAAAATTTTCAAGACCTTGTGGAATTATAACTAAGTAGACCATGCATTTTTTATTTTTCAAGTCCCTTTTCACTTAGATGCCTTAGTTTTTGATGCCAAATCATTAATGATTTTGTATCTCTATCATAAATGCTTTCTACTTCACTAGTTACAGCTTTCCTTTGTAACACATATAGGCCATTCTTTTTAATCCCTTTCATCAATACTAATGATCCATTAGCTATTTTAAGAAATCTTTCTTTTCTCTTAAATATATATCCAGCCTCATCAAACATTCCCATAGGTAATAAGTTTCTTTTTAAATTAAGTACATATCTTACATATTCTATTATCCTTACAACTAATATCATAAAATTTAAGCCTTATGGAACCTATCCCTTTAACCTTACATGACATATTGTTTCCCATCTAAACACTACCACCTTAAAAGATTCTTAAGGACAAAAATAAAGTTTTATTAAGGCATATACAAAATGTACTGCCAAAGTCAATAATCTACTTACTTTCATGATTATCATTTGAGGCTATTAATAGAAAGGAATTCTTAAAATCATCTTCAATTACTATTGTAACATCTGCATGCCTTACTGATGATCCTTCCTTCTTTTGTTAAGTTTTTCTTGGCAATTTTTTAGAAATAGCCTTTTTTTGTGACAAAAGAAATATTTTAACTTTCTTCTTTTTGAGCTTAATCTAATGTTTTTTTTTTCTCTTTCGAGTCTTTCTTATCTTGCTTGCCTCTTGCATTTAATTCCTCTACAACCCTAAATTCCTTCTGATAAGTTTTTTTATTCAGCTATTTAAAATTTAGAGTTGACTTAACATCATCTATTCTAATTGTATCTTTTCAATAAAGAAGTGTCTTTACAAAATGCTCATAGCTAGGAGATAAATAAGTCAATAACATTAAAGCTTGGTCCTTATTTTGGAATTTAATATCAATAGTTTCAAGATCCAAAATAATCTTATTAAAAGCATCAAGATGATCTTTAATTGATCCACTTTCTTATAAACTAAAAACCTATAATTATTTTTTCAAATACAATTTATGAGCAAGGAATTTCTTCATATACTTATATTTA
The DNA here is from genome assembly GCA_032402905.1 of Khaya senegalensis. Taxonomy (NCBI): domain Eukaryota; kingdom Viridiplantae; phylum Streptophyta; class Magnoliopsida; order Sapindales; family Meliaceae; genus Khaya; species Khaya senegalensis. The sequence continues at coordinate 1,512,985 of CP135546.1, read as the reverse complement.
AGCATGTTCTACAATCTTATTGTAGTGGTTTCCTTTGAAATTTCTTTCAAAATGTCTTTTTTCTCATTTTCTTTAAGTTTATAAGACATCTTATATTATTTAACTAGTGCCTTTTCCAATGCTTCATGAACAAGGTGCACCTTCATCTTCATTTTTTACAAGTTAAAATTATTCTCACTAGTAAAATTTTCAATTAAGAACTTTGTAGATCCCATTTTTGCCTAATCTTTAATAATTTTAATACCAATTATTAAAGTTAAATGCACTAGAAAACTAGAAATAAATCTCAAGAAGACCACTTCAAACATCCATCCCAGCATTATACATAACAAGAAAACTCAAAGCTAAAAGAACCAATGTTCAAATTCAACAAGCAAGAATCAAAGAAAAAAAAGCCTAAAAAAAATCAAGAATTTAGTTATGTATTTCTTAAGAAAATTGGCTCCATTTTTAGCCTTTATTTTGTTACAAGTGTAAGAGCCTTTTAAAGTCTTTTTGTTTTTAACAATTAAACGCACCATTTTATTAATCCTTCTTTATAATAGAAAAAGCTAACTAAATGCCAACTTAGCATTATTCTTAACTAATTAATCAAGACTTAAGCTTCAATTAGCTAACTTTTCTAGGCTTTTCTAATTTGAATTTAAAGCATACACTTGCAGACTCGAACCATGATAAACAGTAAACAAAGGCTCCAAAGCCATGGCTTTAGGCAATGGCCTAACAACTAGAGCTCAGTGTCGTAATGCCTAACAAGGATTTTTTCAAAATTTTCTTTTTTCTTCATAACATTAAAAGGAAAACTCATAACATTAGACAAAATAGGTGGTTAAGAAGACTTTTGAAATAAAGAAAAGGAAGAAAATGAGATTAAAAAAAAAAAAAAGAAAAACGAAAGAGATGAAAGAGAAAATGATGTTGTTACTTTTAATTAGATTTTTTTTAAGTTTTAATTCTTCAATCCTTAACTTTATTATTTTCAGATGTTGAATTAGTTTTTTTTTATTGTTGTTTTTTACATTATGAACTAAATTCATTATTATAAGGTTAAAATATAACCAAACTATGAATGATGGATGTTTATTTATTTGAGTTGATTGAAATTTTGTTATACAGTAAGTATTTATCTTGTTTTTATTGCTTCTATATCAATTGGTCATTGATTAGATGATTTGATCACACATTAATACCTTAAAAAATATACTTTATGTTTATGAGTTTAAGATAAATGCCATCAAACCTATATAAAATAGTAATATACTTGTAAGTTTAATATAAAGTTTGTATGAAATTAAAGAACTTCATGAGTCTCTAATTATTCAAATTTACATAGGAATATAAAAAGTTAATGATTTTAAGATATTTTTATTATCACTTTAAAAAATGTTGATAAATACATGTGAGATTTCTCATTATCAATTATGGACTTAATTTTAATTAACGAAAATAATAAACTAATTTTAGATTGATTTAAGAGAAATCGAATATTTTAAAAATCTCCCTATTTTATCACAATTTTAGTTTTTGTCTTATTTTGGTGTAATTATTATTTTAGCTAGCAAATAAAGATGATTTTTAAATTGTTCAAATAATAATAAAAGCATGTGAAATCAGTATTTAGACTTTATTTAAACAATCCTTGTGGGAGAATACTTAATTCATTATTTTATTATTTATTAACTGTTAGCAAATATGCAATTTACTTGTATTTGAATATTTTCACAACAATATTTTGACATGTCTTTCAACTATGGCCTGCTTGCTTGCAAATGAGAGCATGTCTTTTGAACAACATTTTCTCTTATTGATGTCATTCATTATTTTTTAGGTCAATTTATGCAAACATGTCCTTTAAGTAGCTTAATTATAATGACACGTATAATAAATAGGATTAACCACTCACACTCATTACTAATAGGGTAAATAGGATCTGAGTATACCGTCGAAAGTGCATTATTTTTGTAATAATATGAACAAAGAGTTGTAATTATCTCGAATGTTTGTTGTTGTTGTTAACACATGTGTGCATGGTAATTATTATGTATCAAACACTCAACAACTACATATGTCATTTTACAAGTTTATTAACGATTGATTATTCTTGTCTTTAACTTTAAATACAAATTGATTTATTAAACAAATTATTATTGTACATGTCAACTATGCCTGTTAACTATTTTTTATATTGCATCAATTAGATAAGCATTCAATGTAGCAAATGTCTCAATTCCATCATAAAACCACTTTTACCAAATAAAACAGTTATAGTTAGCTAAAGGAACAATAAGGATGGTTCATGCATCTTTTAACAATACATTAATATTTTTCGCAATGTTTATGGTTATCATATCATATGTACAAACATAAAATTGAGATCGCACCCATTTATGAAATTCACCTGTTAAGAGTTCAAGATATATGATAATAAAAAATAAGTTAAATCCAACATAAATTCCAAAATGACATTAGGTTTTATCTTTATACATTATAGAAGAGTTATAAGATCATATACAATACAATAAAAAGTGCATAGATGAAAAATACCAATTTGATGATCAAGTACAAGTTACAATGGAGGATATTAATGATAGACAGTAGGTTTAACACAAATTAATAGTGCAGCATACAAAATAACATGTTTTCACGGAGTAATTGGTAATGCAATATGTAATAGTATAATTTAACCAATTTGAGTCATTTAATCAATAATTCAACTAATTTATTTTATATATGAATATGTGAAACAAGATGCTCTATATCAATTATCACTGACTTACAATAGTCATTAAATATTTTAGAAATAAACTCACTAGTATTGTCTAAGCATGTAGTCTTGATCGAATGATCTAAAAATTATGTTCTTAATTTGGTAATTTGTGCAAGCCATCTAGCTAATACTACATTATGAGTAGATAATAAATAAACATGTGATCAATGAACAAATGCATCAATTAAAATCATAAAGTAACAAAATGGTAAATGGGTGAATAGACCCATAAATATCTACTTGAATTATTTTGTAAGAACAATAGGAACTCAAAACAAATTTTAGAATGGGATAAGCTAACTATCAATTTTTTATGTAAAAAGTAGATCAAATGTTCTCATTTGACGTGAGAGTCCACAAAAATTTTCAATGATTTCAAGTATTATTGTAGATTCTGATAATCAAGATTATTACACCATAACATAAATATTTTTGGATCAATGAATTTCTGGTTCATTACTCGATAGCTCTCAATACATTTATAATTGTATAACACAACTTAGATAATAAAGCTATAAATATTTTTAATATGCATTTCTTACCTAAGTTATTAGAAGTAATACAAAGATATTCTACATTATTCTCATTTAGAATGATATCCATTTTAATAGATATTCTTAAAACTGATTAGATTTATTCTAAATCTAACTTGATATAAGGCATTATAAATGCATAATCTAGTTCTATTTATTAACAAAATTATAACTCTTTTAAAGACTTCCATCAAGTCTACAAGACATGATATGTTAGGTATTTAACTTAGCTTCAATATTTTTAATTTTGAGAAATATTCCTTATCTAGAATAATAATGTGTGAATTTGCATTATCAGCCAAGCATATTTATCCAACTTTACAAGAAATATAATCCATTTTTATTCATATCCTATGATTAAAGAAGAACTTTACATTAATGATTAGTAAAATATAAAGCCTAGAATATATTAATATAATAAAAAAATTAAGATGAACAATATATATAGAAAAAGTACTAGTTAAATTGTAATTCTGAAAAATTATATTTTCTTTAATTTTTATCTTGTTAGGATATAGAATATGAAAATTAGGGAATAGAGAGAACTTTCTAAGATAGAAATATTATAAGCTTTCTTAAACTTTTCTTATTTTGCTTTCAAATGAATGCACTACTTTATTTATAGAGATATATAACAAGTGTAATAAATACTTTATAAAAGAATATGATAAATATTTTACACTAGACTTTAATAACACATAAACTTGTGACAGACATCATACTTTTTCTTTTATTTTATAATATTAAATGATAAAAAATTTTTAAGTAGAATAATTTTATCATGTTAGTTATATTAATATAATAAAAATATGAAATTAATAAAAATAATAAAATTTATTAATTAATTATAAAATAAAAAGTTAAAGAGAATCGCAAATGATTTATTGTTGGACAGCATAAAAAAAAAGTATGGTGCCTAATGCACTTTTATTAATACGGTTATGCATAGTTTCAACTAAAATGAGGGGACACTAAAAGTAATTGGATTTAAATTTTATGTTTAATTACAAATATCAGTTTTTTGCTCATACTATTGAGATGTTTTCCAATTACAGCATAATAGTAGCTTTCTAATTTTTAAACTTTTAATATTTTAAATAATTTTTTTTTTTGTTGATTTTTAAATTTACTTGGAATGACCCAAAATTAAATTCAAACTAGTTGTACTATCTAAGTTTTTTTTTCATATTATTTGATTCAAATAATAGTCATATAATTATATTATGCCATATTTATGAAAATTATAGATGTTAATTTGCTCAAATAATAATAATGGATATTATCGTAGAATAATAAATTTTTAAAATTTTAATTGAGGCAAGTAAAAGAAGTTGAGAATTAGAAAATTAGATCGGATTGATTGATTCAACTTGATTATATTTTACAAAATATTGTTCGAATACGGAGGTGTCCCTATGCTTTCCATTTTGCATTATCAAAGCTTACAACAAAAATGCCAAGACAACTGCTTTATGTCTTATAAATTATAAAATCAAAATAAATCAATTTTTTATTTATATTTTAATACGGTTGATACAAAATGTAAAAAAATTTTATATTATTGGACAAAATTATCACAAAGAAATTCGGATCCACCATTTTCAGAATGAACAAGTTCTCTCAATTTCCTCTTAATATTCTAAAAAAGAAAATCAGATTCAATGTAAATGAAATATTTTATAAAACAATATCATTAAAAATACGACCAGAATTCATGTCTTATACCATCTTTCTTTAATATGATCTAATTTTATACAATCTAATTTAATAACAAATTAATTTTTTCTAAAACAAAATAATGAATTAGAGACCAAAGGTATAAACTATTATGATTAATATCAAATTCGTAAATCATAGAGCATCATTTGGGTGTTATCATAATCTTATTTACTCATCCTCATTAAGTTATTATCACATGTACAACAGATATACTGTGAAGATGAACGTGCTCTTAGAATTGAGTGTTTTAAATGTTAAAAGAAAAGTTAATCAGTTCAGGTTCAATTATTATAGATGTGGTTTCAAGCAAACTAAACATTGTAGTTGATGGTGGTGCTTCCTTATCCACCTCATTAGATCATGTTAAAAAGTTTGGAATAGAGAAGGAAACTAAACCATTGATGTGTTGCAAAATAAACTAGTTATATTTAGATTTAAAACATAAATATTTAGAAATTTCTTATCATTTTTCAGAAACTCCTGCCCAAGACAAGTTGAAAAACAATAAAAATAAGATAAATCCAATATATTACATGTGAAAAGATTATTTCTAAAATTCTCATTGTGATAATAATTATCACTCTTCAAATAATCGTGAAAAGGTAATTGTACAAAATCATAAATAAGATAAATATAATTATAAATTATTTAATAAAATAAATATTTATCTAGACACATTTAATGCATTTCTTAGTATAAAATATTATTATTTCTATTTTAAAAAATAATTTTTCTTTTGTTTTATAATTAATGAGAATGATAAATTGAGTCAGAAATAAACAAAATTGAGTCCACCCTAAACAAGATTTTACAAGGTAATTATGTTAGAATGCTAAAAGAAACTGATAATTAACAAAATAATTATAATGATAGGCTGTTTAAAATTTTTTAGAAAGTAGGAAGAAAAGAAATATTAACCAAAAACTAGGAGCCATAGGGCAATCTCATTAATTTTCACTTTTGCTGGGCATTTTGAAATATCCTTGTAAATATCCATAACAAATCATTACAGAACACAGAACAGTACAACCACATGAATGTACAAATCAAGAAAGGATCGTACTACAATACAATCACTGTAACATTACATTCTTCCAATTCTTATTGATTTTTTTTTTAAATTACGAAGTCCTTGATCATTTAGTGAAAACTTACGGATATGTAAACTTAAAAATTAATTGTCCAATAGCATAAGATTATTAAGTAAATGTCATATCTTCAATAATTATGTTATTACCATTCAGAGACAAATAAGTAATCGTAAATTCAGAATCTAATAGTAGAAAAATGGACTAGATCTTACGCTACAAATAAAGTGATGGTTAGTTAGTAGTTCAGAAAAGGGAGATGGGCAAAGAAAGCTCAAGCCTAAAGGCCAAATGATACAATTAATATAGAAAACTTCAGTTTGTACTTACCGGTGGACTGAGCATTTCCAATGCCCTTGAAACTGTACAACACAACTCACTTAAAAATATACAACACAATACATATAAAACAAGTATGGACTAGAAAGTTCAATTAAACAAACTCAAACATATACTGCATTGCATATGTGCTATTCAAAGCACTTCTCAGTATAATTGATTGAGCAACTTCGGTATCAACTCATAGTTTTGCAACAACCATAGAGAGCAGTTTGTTTTTCATCAACTGTCTCAATATGAAAATCTAATTATGTGTACCTCAACCATCGATTTTTGCAAAGCAAGGTTGCATCAGAGAGGAACTTGGTAGGCCGGATCCACCATTTTCAGAATGAACAAGTTCCCTCTATTTCCTCTTGATATTCTAAAAGAGAAAACAGGACTCAATGTAAATAAAGTATTTTGCAAATATTTCACCAGATCAAAATTAATAAAAAAGTAGGAATATCTTTCATTATCTGCAATGCTAATTTAGGTGTTGAGCATTTTGTTAAAATTAGTTGGGGAAGAATTTAGATATTTTGGAATAGTTTGAGATTATTGTTACCATAGACAATCTCTCATCTTCAATAAGTTTTTAACAATCTGAGGCAAATAAGTGATTGTTAAATCAGACTGCTAGAAAAATGAAGTAGATCTTGCACTAAAAAAGAAGAAAAATTTAATGGTTTGGTTAGTAGTTCAGTGAAGACTGTTTCATAGATCAAAAACATTTAACTACATTTCCAAAAGCACTGTTAAAAATGGGCATAGAATGGATGACTAACCCAACTGGCGGTCAATTCCACATAACAAAATCTTGGAAGCTGTAAGCATACTTCAGTTTATATTGATTGTTGTTATTCCAATTTAACGAGCAAGTTGTAATTTTTAAGCTTGCAAATTAACGGTTTTAATTTCACTTATTGCTTTTCGACAAAAGAATAGCTACACATTTGTGCTGCTTACCTTAACTCCTCATCCAAGTATGTAATTTCCAATTGACCACGACCACTACCAGGTGACTTAATTGGTATCTGCAAGACAGTAGACAAAGATTGTAAGAACTCTTCAGTGTAAGACTATAATGTTACACTCTCGTTATATTAATTTGAAATTAGCAAGATATCACTTACCAAACCAGCAATTCTGAAGTAGTCAAATTTAACAGCCACCCTTCTTGAACTTAGAGGTACTAAATTAGCTGTGGCCTGCAGAAATAATATTGATAGATTGAGAAATAATCTGCAGTTACGACAACAGGCTCATAGTAACCATATGTTTATAGACTGCATCTACAAAAACCGTATCAAATCTTGGGTGGTGTGATAGATTTTGATTATTGTTCAACCATATATATGCTTGAGTCTCCTATTCCCGAGTAAAAGTGGATACTATAATTTGAGTGGATCCCAAGTCAAAGATATGTATGTACATGCAAATCAATGGTAACATAAAATACCATCAGCAATTCGGCACCGTTAAATATACCAGTTCATTTCATTTGTAATGCGCCGTGTTTATAAATGTTGACACCTTCATGTATCATCCCTGTTTCATTAAAATGCAAATGAATATTGGCATGCTGGGTTTCTGAAAGTTGTTTAGTTACTTCTACTCAACAGTATAATCTTGGTTTCCCTAAAGTGGATATACATGTTAGTACACTGAAGAATAAGTTGCATAATAATATGAAAATCCGAAGTGTTTCAAGTGACAGTTGGTAAAACAATGAAATAAACTGAAATATAGTTAACCAGATATTGAACAAGAAGAATCACCTGATTAAAGAATGGCCAAGTTTCTATATTTTGAGCTCTCAGAGTATCTACATTTATTGCCTGGTAGATTTTTCCATTTGGTCTCAAGAACTTTGGCCTCTGTCACATGAAATTGGTAAAACATAAAGAGAATAAAATTAAGGAGAATTGTATATTGTAAATGAAACAGATGGTTAACATGTCTACAGGTACATAAAGTTGATATAAAGAAAACTATTTTTAATACCGAGAATTCAAGCAACATATTCAGAACAAGGAAAAAAAATTGGGATACCATAGCTAACCTTTGTTTGCAGAAGTGATTCAGATGTTGTATATATAAGCTCCCATTTTCCATTCAGTAGGTTGGACTTAAGAGGCTCCTTTATACCATTCATTGCCTCGAGTTGGCGAGCAGTCTGATTAAAAATATAAGTTATCTACAATCTTAGTATCAAGGAAAAATACTAATTTATGTAAATATATAGATTAATGCTACAATTGCTTACTTTAGCTGTCTTCTAACAGGTCATTCATGAATAATAGTTACCAAAAGATAAACATGTTAGTGTTACACTACTAGTACTAGGGCTTTGTTTGAGATTGTAGTGCTTTGCTTTGAAAGCGTTTGCATAGCTACCACGTTGCTAAAAAGGGAATTGGTAACACCGACTTTAGTGTAACCACTTAATTTCACTAATACATGACGTCTTAGTGTTTTTATTTCCAAGTAATTGTGACATGCGCAGCGCACCTCCATGCAAAACGAAGCTTTAAAGAGATTTGGTACTACTTTTAAATGAATAAAATTATTATTCTAAGAAAAATTATCAATAATGCAAGATATAAATCCATTCATACAAACTAACATAATAGTGTTATACTGATAAATTATACGGAAAATGTACCAGCCATATAATTTGATTTCGTTATGTTGGTTTGTATAAAAGGAGTTTGTATAAGACCTGCTATCTTTAATATTATTAACAATTAACTATATACACACACAGACAGACACGTGTGTGTGTTTAATTTTAGCCGTTCGTTTTTTCAAATAAAAAAAAAAAATCATTTCTTAACATGCCATCGAATGGGGTTTCTTTCACTGAAAATTTTTAAAGAATCAGAATGAAATGATCGAAGTCTCACCTGATCAACACTTTCTCGGTCTTCCGGTGAAGCATCAGCGCCACGATCAACCGGTTTTACAGCCTGGAAAAGCTGCTCCTTGAGGGTCTGAACTCTTTTGGTCGAGAATCCTGCAAAGAAAGAAACCCTGGTCCTCCGTTTTCCATAATCAAAAAAATCTGTCGGCTTTTGCGGGCAAAATACGAGACGGGCACTACCAATATTTTGTTTTGGAAAGCAGAAACTGAGCGAAGAAGAAGAAGAAGAAGAAGTAGAAGAGTGTCCAGATGAAGATTGAAGAGTTGAAAAATAAGTTACAAAAGAAGAAGTAGCGATGGCCATGGATAATGAAACTGAAATAATAAAGGCTGATTTTCTGGTTTTTGAATGTTAGTTTTTATGGTTAATATTAGAAAGAATAAAGAGACAAAGAAGAAATCAGACGGACCATTGTGCATAAAGGCCGCGTGTCTTGGATTTGACCGATATTTTACTCACTTGTCGGCAATGTGGAGCACGTGTACGTGTCTTTCCGTTTCTGACTACGACCATTGTACATCCGGCCACAAAAATTAATGTATGTATTTTCAATTAATATTTTAGAAAAACCCAAATTAGATTTCTGTCTTTCAAATTATAAGTAAATAAAAATTATATGTATTTAATCATTAATTTTTTTTAAATTAGTATAAGTAAAAATTTACTTAATTAAATATTAAATATTTTTATTTTATTTTTAATAAATATTTAAATATGTATTTATATTATTATTACTAAAAATTTTATCATTTATTGTTTAAATAAATGAGAGTAAATTAATTACAATTTTATATCACTAAATATAAAATTTTAATTTTTAATTATTTTTTTATAATTAAAAGATAATAAAATAACACTATATTTTTAAAATTCTATCATAATTGTGATTATAAATTATTTAATTTATTATTTAAACTAAAGAAAATTACATCACTATTTCAAATGGAAAGTTAGAATACAGTTTTTATTTATTTACTTTAACTTCTCCAACATGGGAATGACTTAGAATGATTGAATTTTAATTTTTATCTTCCCTATAAAATAAGATCCAAAAGTTAATGATGTACAATAAAATTAATACAAAATTATTATTTATTTATTTATTTTATTTTTAATTTTCTTTTAATAAAGTTTTGTTTTGATATTTTATTATATTTTCTTATGAGGGTAGAGTTTTTATTTATGAAATCTTTGTTATGAGCTAATTACTTCGCCACGTATGCCCAAAGGAAAGATCCTACCTAGGATGTGTTGTCCTCGCAAGATGGTGATTAGTATTCTTGAATAGAGATAGAATTTTCCTAAATTATGATAGCACCTATTATATTTTCCACTGCTGCTTGTTTAAAATAACATTAAAAAAAAAAAAATTATGAAAACAGAAAGAATAGAGATAGAATTAGATCGATTACCTAAAAGTTTTTATTAAAAATAAATAAATAAATTATACATCTCTATTTAATAAAAGTATTTCAAAAGTAAATTATGTTATATATTTTTTTAAAATGTTTTTAATAAGTATTACCAAACCAACATTAAAGATTTTATTAAAAAATAATTTTATAAAATTTTTTATTAAATTATACTTTTAAATCTTCTATTTTTCTTATTTTTTAAAAATAAAAAAAAAAGTAATAATACTTTACATCAAACGAGCATTACAGAGACTTTGTGTTGATAACATTTGCTGAAAAACAAAATTGCAGTTTGTTTTCAGGAATTATTTTAAAAAAATATCTGAGAATAACAAAACATAATCAAATACAACAGTAAAATTTCTTGTCATTCTATAGAATCCCATTGTAATTATAATGCCAAAAAAAAAAAAAAAATCTTACCAGGAGCAAGAGTATTTCTCTGTAGACGTCATTGAAAAGATGACTTTTTCCAAAGTAGGCGAAAACAAATGCTTTTGGAAATTGATATTGGAAGCTGTTCTGTCAATCAGTTGATGCTTTTATTCAAACTTTCAGCTCTAAGTCTTCAACACAAATAAGCCAATATTTGCTGTTTTTAAGCCCTGGAAGCAAGGCAACCGATTTGTACACACAATTTTGTTCTGCTTCTGTACTAACTATTTGTCATTATTCATCCAATTTTATTTTATATGCTTAGCTGCATCCACGCACATGCCTAAATCTTCCATAGTCATCGATCTATTTATAAAATTATCTACTTGCATGCTGCATATAGATCATAAGTAGTAGTTTAATAACAATAGGCAAGTAGAACTTTCAGAAATTTTTATACAGAAGAACCTTTTGGCCAGTCGAAGCAAGTTATCAACTGGGAAAATCTTTCTACACACTTACATGTACAAGAAAGTATATTAAGAAATCTTTTGAGCAGATACTTGTGGAAGTCGGTTCATTCTCATTATCAAGAAAGCTTGATAGCTGGACAATTAAAATGCCGCTACGAAATTGATAAATTATTCAGATAGGCACTCTGTAAGAGGGATCTACCATTTTCAAGATGAACAAGTTGCCTTTGTCGCCCTCTCGATGCCCTGTCCAAACACAGAGATTTAAACGATATTTCGTGATTTCAGTTCGTGGTAAATGACAAAATTATCATTTATTGTGTAACTATGAAGCAAGAGCATATCCGTAATTACCATGAAAATAAGAACAAGTTCAAGCCTTTCGAGTACTGTGCACAGAAGGACTACAACATCTCTAATCTCTCAATAGACAGAAGAAACTATACCTTAAAGGAAGTTAAAGTTTTTAGTAGAGTAAGTGGATTACAATATTTTCAAACCATTAATTGTAAAAAGCAGAACATTTTTTAAAGACTTTCTTACGGTGATAAGATTAGAATGATACTCTTACAGGGGATTTTTTTTTCCCGATCGATTTAGAAAAATATCATCAACCTTGCATTCCTAAATGACCTCATAAGGATTTCTTACTCAAAAATATTTTTGTTAAACCAACTGGACTAAAGCTTAGAATTACGGCTTCACCTACTGAAAAGATTGAAATTTTATAAACACACAATGAGCAAATATATGGCTAAATTGCCTCCTTTTAGTATGGCCTAATTGCAGGAAGACCTCCAGATTTAGAAATTACGTAGGTTTCTAACAAATTTTATTGAACCAAGCTCAAAGGAGGATCGGGAAGAATTTTGGGAAACATTTATGTAATTTTCTAATGGATTTTGAAAATTACACTTAATTTTAAATCCAAAACACTCAAAGAGAGTGAAAAGTGTTTGATACAGAAATTAAAAATTCAAACCAATAAATTAAAATATGTTAAAATTTATTATATTTTAAATGAACCAAAAATGAATAAATTGTTAAGATAACACCCTAAATCTACTACAAATAAATCTCAACAATGTATTCAAATAAAATAATTAATAAAATAATAAATAAAATTAAAATGCAAGAATTTATTAACAAAGGAAAATCTTATGAAGAACTCTTCATAGAATAAAAATCTTTTAGGCTATCTAGAAGCCAACTAAATATTTACTATAAAAGAAAAACTTACAACTGATAATTTAACCCATAAAAACTCTTGTAATCCTAGTAATCAAAACTCTTATTATTTCTTATTTCTATGAATCTCTGAATGCCACATTCAAAAATTGAAACTTCAGTAACCAATACCTAACAAAACTTTAAAAGCTCACAGTTAGGATTTTAAAAAAAGAAAATTTTGGTAATTATGGCTCTCAAGAACAAATAATCACAAATCACAATAATGAATACAAGACTTGTGATTATATAAAGTTAATTAGGTTGAAAAAGTTAAAAAACATTGAGAGGATAAAACTATCTCAAAAAGGAAAGAAAAACACATAAATAGCCATTACAAAACCTTAAGTCCACAACTTAGAATTTTATATTTTTTGTAAGGCTGCTTGAGTGGGGGTCAAGTGGTCTACCCAGGTAAATTGACCGCTTTAGCTGTGTCAAGCGATGCTTGAGCGCAAAGCTCCTATTTGGTGGCTACGCGAGTGCCAATCAAGCACTTGTCGAGTGCTGGTTAAGCATTAGAAACTACTCAAGCACTAGTCAAGCACATATCGAGCACTAACTTTCTAACTTCAATTCTTCAAAGTTACTTGAGCAATAATAAAGCCTTGGTCAAGTATTAAACCTCTAAAACCCTTCCAATGACTTTACTTCACTATTATTAATTACTTTTATTCATACAACTCTAGAAACTATTTAAACACTAGATTTTGCTCACAAATAAGTTAAACTAAAAATTCGAACAAACTCTCTCTTTAACCATTCTATGATAAAACTTAAGTAAAGAAAATAATATAAAATTTTTTATAATCACCAAAATAGAACTTTATTTACAATATGATTTCTAAATATTCTAGACACAAGTTTTTCAGAGAATGAAAATAAGTGATATATATTTTCTTGTAACTTGAAACTTACAAATTAAAAAATATATTTCTAAATCAAGTAAAAAACACATGAGAAAGCACAAGAAAGAAATAAATATTAAAAGCAACAAAACAATCCACTAAATAAAAATATTCATCATGCATTTAAAAATATGCAAACATATGCATCATGCATTCAAATATTCCTTTAAACTCTTATATATCCCTAACTCATATAGAATTATCTCTCCCTTTTTGTTATTGAATGACAAAAGGATCAAGAAGTATCATGTAAGTTAATTATAAAGACCACAAAGTTTATATCAAGAATATATAAGTTAGGAAAAAACTAAAAAAAAAAAAAAAAAAGTAAATATCATAGAACAAAAGAAACAAACAAAGTAAAGACAAAAAGAACTCAAACAAAAAGAGTCAATGAACTGAAATAGGATCTTCTTCACATGAGATGTACATGAAAACATAGTTTCAAGACTCAAATAAAGTAAATATCATAGTCTCAAGTAAACATTATACATAAAAATAATGTATTTGCATCGATTTTCTTTTTTAATAAGTATGAAATAAAGTGACTGAAGTACAAGTGACTCGCATGTGTAAAGTGATAATCAGTAATGGATATGTGGCTTAAAATCAAAAATTATGAGCATGGTTAAACTATATAAAACTACCAGTTGAAATATATGTAATATGATAAAAGAAAGTTAAACCCAATACCACTAATATATAAAAAAGTTACAATTTTGTTACTTATCTTATTTTTCTCCCCTTAAAATACATATCACTTACATTGATTTTTTTTTATTTTTTCTAAATTTTTTTAATTGCCATTAGGCATATTTGATCTCATTACAAATATTATGATGGGGGGACAAGACATTTTATAAAGAAGTTGCACTAGTCAAATGTCAATTTAGTCGCCACAACACATTATTTCGATCTATAATTATCTACTCATACATCATATATGCGATCAAGTAAAACAAATTCACACTAAAGTACATAGTGATTGAGAAAACAAATCACAAATGTATAATAAACTTGAAGACATGTAGAATAAAGATATTAAATACGCATGTAAAGAACATTGAAAATATGCATAATAAACACTCAGACTTAATTACCATAAAATAGTTAGAGATCAATTTTCAAATGATAATATAGTGAAGATTTATATACCAATCTAAATAACATAAACAGAATAAAATAAATAAATATTTTTGTGTTTCTTTTTTTCTAAAAAAAATGCATAAAAATTAACTCGCACTAAATAAAAATATAAAGAAAAATACAAATAAAATAAACATAAAAAGATAAATTTATACTAAAGCATATGTACCAAATAAAGTAACAATCTTTCATATTCTTAGACTATTATCTATGTTTAGTAGAAACATCAATTAATGAAGCAAGTTTATCACCAATTATCTTAACTTGCTAAGTTAATTCTACTGCTTGACAAATAGATTTATTTTTATCAAATTCAGACCTGAGAATAACAGAAACATTTTTTTTACCTTCACACTTTCTTTTTCATTTTAAGCTCAAAATAAATTACCCTTATGTAACCTCTTTGACCACATTCATGGTAGATTGGCACAAACTTAATTAAAGAGTTAATTTTTTTTCTTATCTATAAAGGAATGACTCATAGAATGGAGAATAGTTACAATTTTAAGTTCAATCTTATTAACTTTAGGAATAGTTAACTCAGTAATAACAAATACAATTTTAAATGTGAAAGCACCATTAAAGTTAGTCATAGAAAAACCTAAACTCTTTTTTGCTACTCATATTTTAACCTATGTTAAACATCTCATCTAGTTTCTTAATGCTACTAGAGAATTTAATAAGTTATGACCTAATATCTTTTAACTCATAAGTTAAGACCTCAATTTTGCTCTCTGAAACTCTCTTTTATTCTTCTAAACTAATAACTAATTTAAATTATTCCTCTAATTTAACTATAAGATCCTTCTTCTTAAATTCAACAACATTGAACTTTTTGAAAATATTTTTGTTCTCTTTTTTAAGCTTCAAGCTCTCTCTATAAAATTCTTTAAAAGCACCATGAATATTATTCTTATCAACTGAACTAACTTCTTGTGAGTTAACACACTCACCTTTAATAAAAGAAACAAAAGCTATAACATTAGCTTTATTGGAAGGTGACTCATCATCTTTATCCATAATAAAATCATTGTTATAAAAAAAACATTCATGATTCTTTTGCCCTTCTTTAAGTTATGACACTCAACCTTGATGTGTCCAAACCCGTTACACTGGTGACATTGAATTTTTCTATTAGTTTTAAAAAAAATTATTTTTTTTTAAAATAATTTTTATTATGACTAAAATCTTTCTTTTTAGATCTAAAAAACTTTTTAAATTTCTTAAGAAATAACTCCATCTCCTTATTATCTGAAGATTCATCACTAGATTCAATTTTAACATTTTTCTTAATAAACTTGAGAGCCATAAATTTAGATATTTTTTATTTAGAAAAATTTAATTCATAGATTTGAAAAGAACCTATTAGTTCTTCTATTTTAACATAATATAGATATTTGCTTTCTTTTATAACTATAACTTTAAGATGAAATCTTTCAAGCAAACTTCTAAGGACTTTTCTAACTACTCGAGTTTACTATATCATTTAATTTAGCATAGAACTCATCAAACGTTTTATTATCTTTCTTGTTAATTTTCTCAAATCTAGAAGTTAGTATATGAAGTTTCAAGTGTTTCACAATCTTGGTTCTTTCATGGGTAATTTCAAGAATATCTCAAGCATGTTTGGCAATTTCACACATAAATATTCTTTTAAACTCTTGAGAAGAAATAACTATAAAAATCGTATTTATAACCTTATTATTCTAATTTGACTCAACTAATTCATCCTTAATCCATTGACTAAATTCTTCAGAACTACTCACACCATCAACTATGATCATAAGAAACTCCAAACTTTCACACAAGACATCCAAATGCATTCATCAATAGACTTAAGGAATGCTCTTATTTTAACTTTCTAATAGGGATAGTTATTTCCAAAGTATGGAGGGACAGATAGACCATGAGATTTATTTTCTATCTAGGCACAATCTAAGAGTCAAGGACCGATATTAGGTTCTGATACCAATTAAAAATTATATATAAGTTTAGATTCAAAATACTTGGGGTCGTTGAAAGGTATTTGACATAAAAATTAAAAATTCAAACAAACAAATTAGAATACGTTGAAATTTATTATGTTCTAGATGAACTAAAAGCAAATAAATCTTTAAGATAATACTCTAAACTTACCACAAACAAATTCTAATAATGTATTCAAATAAGACACTTAATAAAATAATAAATAAAATTAAAATGCAAGAATTTGTTAACGAAAAAAAAAACCTTATGAAGAACTCTTCACAAGATAAAAACTCTCTCGGTTATTTAAGAGTCATCTAAAAATTTACTGAAAAAGCAAAATTGACAATTAATGATTTAACCCACAAGAACTCTTATAATCCAAATAATCATAACTTTGATTGTTTCCTACTTCTATAAATCCATGAACATTATGTTCAAAGATTAGAACTTCAGTCACTAATACCTAGCAGAACTTTGAAAGCTAATAGATGAAATTTTAGAGAAAGAAAATTTTAGTAATTATGATTCACAAAAACAAATGATCACAAATTACAATAAAAAATATAAGATTTGTGATTATAGAAAGTTAATTAGGCTAGAAAGGTTAAGAAACACTTAAAGAATAAAACTATCTTAAGAAGAAAGGAAAAATACACAAATATCCATCACAAACCCTTAAGCCTACAACTTAAGATTTTATATTTTTTACAAAACTGCTTGAGCGAAGGTTAAGCAGAGGTTAAGTGGTCTTCCCAAGTAAGTTGGTCGCTCGAGCAAATGTTAAGCAATGGTCGAGCACCAAGCTTCTGTCTGGTAGTTGCTCGAATGCCAATCAAGCGTTTATCAAGCACTGGTCAGGTACTAAAAATTGCTTGAGCATTGATTAAGTGCAAATTAAATGCCAACTTTTTGACTTCAATTCTTCATAATTGCTCGAGCACTAATTAAACCTTAATCAAGAACTAAGCCTCTAAAACCCTTCCAATGACTTCACTTCACTGCTTTTATTTACTTATTTTCATACAACTCTAAAAAATTCACTTAACACTAGATTTTAATAAATTTCAAAATCAAGGAATTGTCCTTTATTTTAGTAGGGATGTCTTCCCACTATTTATTTCATGGACAAAGCAAATAAGATCATTAAGAACCCGACATACTAAAATAACTTTCCACATTGTTAAGTTAGATAAGCTTATGTTTATAAATACTAGATAAATGCACAATTCAACTGTGGCTCAGAAGATTTCCTTCACTTTGAACAACTACATTGTGAACTTGATAAAAATAGTTAAAATGAACATAATAACTAGAATAACTTTTCTAAGGGGGAAAAAAAAAAGAGAAAGAAACAAGAAGAGTGTTATATTTTTCAAAGCCTAAGACACTTTTCATAATATCCATCAACTTATGGTAATAATTTAGTTTAATTCTATCTTCTAGCTATTGACATGAAAGTTTAAACTAACCCAACAAAGGATGTAGTAAACTTGAAGTTATGCTTAGTAATTCATCATCTAAGTAAGTAATTTCTAATTCACCTCGAGCTCTTCCAAGTGCCTTAATAGGAATCTACAACATGATAACATATATCATTATAGTCAAAAACTAGTTGCCATAGACAAACACTAGAAAATTTGATTCATCACTACATATAGAGACATTGATAGGGAATTTGATGTTTGTCAAACAATATAAGACATGTTTTGGGATTTAAGTTATATAACTTTGAAACTACAACTATTATGGAATGGTATAAATGGGAGAGTGAGTGGAAAGATTAGCTTCTAAATAAAATGTAATGTTTATTTAACACTATAGGTAATGAGATTTTAAGGTTTGAAGCACGAAAGTCCCAAATATACCCATAGTCTATCTGTGTAGAATGGTGAACGTGACTTGAAGCTAATATTTTACTATTTGCTATGCACTAGTGAAATATTTGGACCGGCCATGATTATTCTTTATAATTCAATTAGTTTATATTGTCTTTCGTTTTATTGTTTTGGAATCTAATAAAGTTTAAGTATGTGCTTCAAATAAAGTACATGAAACTCTATAGTATTGCTCCATTTTCAATGTGATTCATTTCAACTGTTTTCTTTATTTATTTCTTTTTATTTTAAATATATTAGAGTAAGAAAGTTCAAATAATTGCATAGGCTTTTTGGCCTAATATATGCAATGGTTAACAGTACATTCACAGCAGTTTTCTTAAAAGATAGGGATCAAACTGGTATCCAAGTATGAAGAGTCATGGCCTTTCACTAGGAGGCAGAGAAACTTTTCAAATTTCTAGACAAAAAAAAAAAAAAAAACCCAACAACAACAACAACAACAACTCGATTTTGCTTGAAAAATATAATCTGCAACAAGTTTATGATAGGTATGAACATCCATCGACCAGAAAACAAAGTAGTTAGATACCAAGCAGCGAAAAGATAAAAATCAACGGGGAATGCCTATATTGGCTTAGATAAACTCTATATTTACAGTTTATAAGGTCATTGAAAATAAAAGAACTATGAATGACAGATCACTGATAAGAATATGATTGACTTACCAGACCGGCGATCTTGAAATAATCAAATTTTACCGCCACTTTTCTTGAATTCAGAGGCGTTAAATCTGCTGTGACCTACAAAGTATAAATGTTATTTAACAGGGAAATAATTGTATTGCAATAGTTAAAAGTATTCCTAATTGTGTCACATAGTGAATATAAGATAGAGTTTTAAATAACTATGGTAGACGCATAGAACAAAATTGTATTGGTTTTGGCTAAAATTAAGTGATTTTAAAAGATTATTGACGACTGGGAATCAAATAATAGTTATAAGTGTTAACTTGTTTTTTCTTCAAAAAGAAAACAGATAGACTAAGTCCCCAACTTACTACAACATACATTATAATTCTACAAGATGAAAAATAAGAAGCTGGTTTCAAAATGAAAACTTATAAAGCCTGAAAGGTAACTCTAAGCCAACATTTTTTGTATTCCAATGCATGACTGAATCAGCAAATGTCGATGACCCGACATCCTTTATTAGCATTATGTCAAAATATAACAAAGACCTCAAATGATATACTAAGGTCAATTGAATCTTTTCTGATCATCGTAACATGTTACATAGGCTTCAGCCGACAGCTAAATATCAATTCATACAACATTTGTCCCAGCTAGCACGTTCACTTTCTCAGTCCTTTCTTTCCTAAAGTAGTATTGGCTAATGACATCGAAGGTGCATTCACCAATACATTAAAAAAATAGTTAAAGTGTATATGCTTCTATTGTGGAATGTGTTACATAATGAGATATAACGATTTCCTTCAAACTTTGAAGCTGGAAAATCAGATTTTATTTGTAGCTGGTCTCAATATCTTCAAATGCTGGTGCATGGTCATTAATTATCAATTAATCAATAAGAACCAAACCTTTTCAACACTGCCAAAATCACATAATTGTAAATCTGCTGATAATCCAAACTTTTAGAATGATTGCACAAGAAGAACAGACAGCAGGCTTAAATGTAAAACAAATAGTTGATGAATATGAAAACTAAAGTAGGTAAGTAGGTTCAAACAAAGTAATAATGTTTTGTTCGATAAATAGTGAAACAAAAGAAAAGGAAAAGGAAACTTTCAAAAGAAGTCAACCAATCTGGTGATACAAGTGAGTAAATTTTACTTGGTTGAAGAAGGGTCAAGATTCCATATTTTGCATCCTAAGTGAATCCACATGGATTGCTTGGTAGTTTGTGGTTGACCTTAACAATTTGGGCCTCTGTCACAGCATTACATTTTTAGTGAAAAATTATAGAAGTAACAAAATTGAAGCACAGACATGAAATTAAAACTGGTGTTCCTCTTTTTCCTGAAGAAGGTGAAACTAGTTTTAGATGTCATCATATCATCAGAGTAAAGAAACTATAATTACCATCAGAGTCGGCAACTACCATATTTAAATTCTGAACAAAAATTTACCAAACAACCATCAATCTTAAAACAAGAAAGAGAATTTGTTATAAAATATTGCACTAAGAAGTTGTGTGAAATTCAAGGAAAACAGTATTCATAACAATTATCACAATACAATATGACAAAAATCAAACATCTTAAACCATATTAAATGCATATGTTTGGATAAAGAAATTGAGAGCTAGTACGCATTTGTGTGCAAAAGACAGAATGAGAGAAAAATTTTGGCTTTTATTAACAAATTGTAGTCAGCCGTGAGACATATTTAAATAAGGACTTTTATTATTAAAATTTGGCATCTTCATAATCGAGAAAAGATATGTAAATATAGGATATACAAATAAACAATGTGTAATAAAAATAGTTCAACCTTGATGGCAAAAGAGGCAATTGACAGCAAAATGCTTCATCATATCGGCCAAATCTTTCTCTTAAAGAATAAAACATAAACAGTCAGATTATTTAGGAGATCTCACAAAAATCACTAGCTTAGTACAGTAGACATAGCAATGATGCACTGGCCTTCGCAAGAAAACTCAAAACGAAAAGAAATGTTGCATTTAGCAGTACTTTTTCATCTACATTATAGAATTTTTGGCACCCATTAAGTATTCCCAATAAGATGGATGAAACCTAAGACTAAAATTAAGACACACCTTCCCCATTTTTGTTTTTTAAGAAGGTATTTCCTCTTATGCTTCCAAAGAAAGAAAGACAATATAGTGGTTTTGTTAAGAAATCTTTTAGATTTCTTAAATCCTGTTTTCTTTCTGAAATGGTTGTATTTAGCTATAACTACATTAAACACAAAAATTTCCAAAGTTTTGCCCTTGCTAGTCTTTTTATATTGCAAGTGTTTTGAATTTTATTTCAGTTGCAGATTTCAAGGCCTATTTTGACTATTTTTGAACTACTTCTCCAGACGTATATTGTGCATAGGGAATTAGACCTCCATGTACCTCGCGTAGCTTTATTTTAAGCTTCTCAGCTACTAATTTTTGTATTGTATCCACAAAATGATATTTCCAAAATGTAGATTTTTTAGCTAATCGTAGCCAATCCCAAAATGTAGATTTGTATTTCCATTAAAGTTCTTTTTATAATAGAGTATATTAGTGTATTCATTTCATCTTGCTCTATTATTAGCTTATACTCAATTTGTCTTGTAACTTTATTTAGTACCGTCATGTAAGTAGTCTTTGTTTCTGACAAGATTTCTGTTTTAGTTTAGTAAGGGTTTCATCCCACTAACCTTGCAGTTGTCCTCCAAAGCCTGTGACTCTTATCTATGCAATATGCCTGTTAGTGTTTCCCTTCAGCAAAGAGGCTTGGGCATACATAAGCATTTGTTTGAGTAACACAGTTATTTGATACCTAGATAAACCATCAATGTTCCATTCTACAATGGAACTTTCGTCAAAGGCTACTCCATTAAATGGTGCTTCTTCAAACTGCATATTGACTGGAGACAGCCGATGGTAGTAATTCTTTTTTAGAGCTCCCCACTTTAGCTTATTGATGGTTGGAACTGAAGAAGCTTCTTCTGTTGATTGCAGAGAACTATGACTCAACATATTTTATTGAGTTAACTTACTCAATTCAGGCTTTTCTCCTATGAAAGCTAAGTCTTTAAACTTTAGTTCAAGTTTGTCTAGAAAGTGTCATCAGCTTCTGCAACTCATATTAACCATTAATTTTTGGCAATAGTTATAATAATGCAGACTTCACTGAAGTTGATGAGACCGTTTCACTAATGGTAGTACTGGTAACAAGGCCAACCATTTTATATTCCTTTATGGGCATTGGGTTCTGAGGCTATAGTATCTCTTTTATTCTTGAAGTTTGCTTACCAAGTGATTGAATAAATAAATTTGTGCAATTATTTTGCTCAATTACATGATTAAGCGTTTACATAATAGCTAACTTAGATACCTCTTTTGAAGAAGTCTTCAAAGGTACTGCCCTCTCCCACAATTTCAAGAGAACCAGGTGGTGGATGCACAAAAGAGATAATTTTGCCTTCAACGCTTACAAATTTGGCCTTTTCCTCTCGCACATTGCTGAGGCTACATTTGGGCATTTTTTCATTTGAACATCTGCAACAAAAAAATAAAATAAAAGAAATCATAATGCTTCATTATTTTGTACACAAATTTTATGAACTTTTCCTGCCAATAATCCTTTTCTTCTTCTGAAAAGGAAGCAAAAAACAACTTTCTCTTAAAAGCATTTTCTTTAGAATTAAAATACATTTTGAGAAACTTTTATCAAATTCAAAGCTATTAACTTTGATTATCATGATATCTAAATAACCCATTTCGAATGGAGTTAGGTTACTTGGTCTATCAGCTTCAAACATAGTTGTTAACGGCAAAATATCCACTTTATAAATAGGTTTATTAACCTATGAGGATTGTAGGCTTTTCTTAATCCCATATAGAGTGTCTCTAATGGAAACTAAAATACTATTACAAGATGAATGATCTAGATGTATATATATCGTCAAGAGATCTTAATTTACATCTTATTTCAATCAAACCGTCTTCATTTTCAGCTATAACAATTGGTTACGTAGCCTTAGCAATTTCTTTAGACATCTCGTTTGGTAAATTCAAAACTTCTAGAATATTGATTTCTTTTTAGCTTATTTTTCGAGGTAAAAATATTTCAGAATTTTATAGTTCAACCTAAAATAGAGTTGTTTCACCTTTCTTCTCTCGGAGAAATGTCTTAATTCGGACATTTAGACAAGGCATACTTATAATTTTACAAAAAATTGGACAAATCAGCTACATGTTGATAGCTTCAAAGTCCATATCATAGCCATGAGATATGATCTTCGATGTTAACACCTTTATGAATGTAGGATTCGAAAGACACAAAGAGAAATTTGAATAGGAATTAAAGTAGACTAGCCTATCGTAAAGGGATGAAGTATGCATCCTAATAGAGAATCTTTAAATCTATTCATATACTTATCTTATAGTGTAATCAAACTAAACATATTTAGTCATTTTTGATGAAGTGGTTTTATCGCTACTGGGACCAATCATAGGTGTAATAACTTGTATTTTTCTCTAGCTTCATCAATAAATCTTTGTGGAAAAAGCTGAAAGGTTGCCACTCCTTCTATTAAAGGTAGATCTTGTTTTACTATCTCGATCATATAATTTGATTTTAGCTAAAATCATCCCTTTTTATAGACTATATAAGGTGAGATTTTTGGACTTGTCCAGTTTTGGAGTTGTTACTGTATGTCAACTATTACAACGACTTCTTTGTTTCTCTTCGTACCTTGTCTATTAAATTAAGGAGTAAGGTACGAAGTGGAAGATTTATATGTCGCTTTAAAAAAGCTAGCCATGTCTAATAAGATCGAAAAATTCCTTAATATGAATTTGGCAAAACTTTATGCTTTTACTACATTTCTTAGGTCTTATTAGCTACTCATCAAGGTCTGATAGCACTTTAAAATCTCCTATTGAACCAACTCAAAATCTCTCTCTTGAAGAACAACAAATTGTTCTTCAATGTCTCTTATCTATTCGTCTAAATCTTGACTATGAGACTCCAAATACTATACTTGAAATATTTTCTTGTCAAATTATATAAATCTTCTAGTAATGGTTTTCGAAATAGATCTATAATATCTAATTATTCTTCTTAATGATTGAAGAACAACATTTATTGTCTGATGTCAATGGCAAGTAAAAAGCATATTTAAAAATGAATCAATTTACAACGTGTTTTAGGTACATGACTTGTTACACCTAATGCACAGACCAATTTAGTGCCTATTCAATATCACCACTAGAATTTATGTTTGAGGTTTTCCGTCTATATACCATATAACACTTTCCTTGGCTTTGATATCAACATTATTTAGAATCATATAGTGACAGTATATTTGCACAAAAATTAAATAAAAACAAGTTAAGATAAAAGAAAGGAAGCTTACATTGAGAAAAATTAAGTGATGGAGAGTTTTGCACGAGAGAAAAATAAAGCAAGCTTGCACAAATTTTTGAAGAAAATGATAATTGCGATTAATTTTTGCACACCCAGTGCAAAGAGAATGTTTTTTATTTTAAAAAAAAAAATGTTGAGCGTATAATAAGACAAACAACATTGAATAATAGAAGATAAAATATAATACAAGCTTGGATAAGATTAAATTACACCTTATTCTCTTATTGATAAAAAACCAAACAACTTATAAACTAAATATCTTTAATTAGGTAAATGACCAGATAATAAAACAAATTCTCTAACATTAATAAAAGCCACACGTCTTGAAAGCCACACGTCTTGAAAGCCTTCTTATGAATCATTTGGGTTTTGTGCTAATGGTCCTCAAAAAAGATCATAATCCCAGTATGAATCCATAAAAAAATTAGACTTTTTAAAAAATGTCCATTCCACCTTTTGCAATATCTTTACAGTAGTTAGGTCTTTTCCAATTTATCTTATTAAGGCTGTTAATGGATTAATACATGCATTTTCAATATTTGCCTTTTAAGCTAATTTAACAAGGCATGCTTGAAGTTATTTAGCAAAATATACTTTTTATCAAATTTAGGTCAGCATCTAATTGAGAAATCTCTAACTGGAGCACCACATACTTTATTAGAGATGCAAATCTATATTTGGTGATTGCTTACCATTAACTAAACAATCTCAAATGCTCTTCTATGTATCATTTTAGGTGATATAAAGATATTTTCTTTTCTGAGGTCTTTTTTAGATCGGATGCAAATGTAAAGGCAAATTACTGGAAAGAGTGTTTTGAGGATGGATAACAAAACTAATAGCGAATTTTGAGGATGGATAACAAAACTAACAGCTAAGAAGCTTAAAATGAAGCTACATGAGTAACATAAAGGCCTAAATCCTTATGCACAATATATGTATAGAGAATTAGCCTAAAAAATAGTCAAAATTTGTAATTATAGTGAAATTCAAAAGTAATTACAATACAAAAAGACTACCAAATACACAGCTTTTAATGATTTATGTGCCCAGAATGATTATAACTAGATAAAACCAATTGAGAAAGAAAAGAAAATTAAGAAATCAAACCTCACCACAAAAGCACACTAGTGAAGAATTTTTCATAACCAACTGAGGAAAATTATGGCCTGGAAAAAAGACCAACACACTTAATAAGCAAGTGGGCAATTTAGGATAGCAGCTCACCTTCATAATCTATTCCATGGATCAATTGAAGAGGGATTTGTCTTAAGTAGAGAGTTTCATAGGCAAGCAAAGCCAAGAAAATACAACAAGAAGCATTGTACTGCCCCAACCACCTACAATTAGAGATTATAAGACATTATAAATAAGAAGAGGAGATTGATCGTAAGCAATTTCTTTCCTAAGAAAGGGGAAACCTATAGGTAAGTTTAGAGAGCAAAAGAAAGCGTTATCCAATTTCAACCAACTACCCGACCACTAAAAGGAACACAATGATGAAGATATTATAAAAGAGAGGCCATTATCATGGTAGCTAAGGAGAGGTTATCATGAGGCAGCATGTTGTTAACCATTAAAAAGGGATGTTAGGCAGCAAAATTATAGTCATGGAAACTATGTCAAACAAAAGATGAAAATTAAGTTTTCAACCTTTAAGAAAGAAGATTTAACTAAATAGATTTTCAAAACTAAATTCTATTTCAAGAACCATGGCATAGAAAGGGAAGAATAAGTTGAGTTTGTCTCATACTATCTTTGTGGAAGAGCCAACCAATGGTTATGATGGCTTAGGTCCACTTATGCCCGTAAAGGGAGAATAATAGGATGGACTAGATTTACTTAAGGGTTGATCAACCAATTTGGCCCGTCTAGCATAACAAATTTCAATGAAAGATTAGCCAAGATTAAGTAAGATGAATCTTTTGAGAACTATCTTGATGAGTTTGAACGATTAGCTGAGTTTGTGTGAAACTGGTTAGACAATGCACTTATAGACACCTTTCTTGATGGCCTTATACCTTAGTTAAATAGGAAAATAAAGATGAGAAATCTCATTTTTCGTATAAAATGTATTCAATTAGTAAGACTCATCAATGATAGGAAAAGCATTAATAAAATTATCTCTAAAGTAGCGAAGCCTTTTGAAAATTTTGAAAAATCATCTTTCAATATGGCCACACCACCAAAATCAAAAGAGCCTTTTAAATTATCCACCGAAGAAATTAAGAGAAAAATTAAAAAAGACATTTGTTTTAGATGTAATAAGAAGTGGCAAGTAGGCTATAAGTATAAAAAAGAGCAATTCAATCTCATAGAAATCATAAGTGATGAAAAGCATGGTACTAATAGCGAAGAGAAACAAGCAACCTATATGGACAGAGAGGAAGTTACAGATAAATTGAACTCTCTAAAAGAGATGACACAAGGAGAAGTCAATCTCAATGTAGCAGAGACGACAACTAAGCCCACTACTATATGACTATAGACAAATATTAGTGAAAAATAAGCACTTGTATTAATAGATAATGGAGTCACCCATAACTACATCAATAAGAAGTTTTTCAAAAAGCTTTAATTATCACCCAAAAACATTACAACCTTTAAGGCAAAGGTTGTTAGTGAACAGAAACTCAAGTGCTCCCAAATGATCAAAGTAGTAAAGATGAAGATTCAACGTACTGACATTGAGATAAAACTACATGTTCTAGCCTTGGCAAACCTTGACATTGTGTTAGGCAATGCTTAGCTCAAATTAGTGAAAAAAATTACCTTCGATTATAGGACAATGACCATGCACTTCATATGAAATGGTAAAGAATGCACCTAAAAGGCATCAATTTTAGCTACGTCACATCCTTGTGAGGCAAGCAGCATTGAACATTTGTGTAAAAATGGGACACAATGTTATGCCATCCTTTTAGACATAAGTGATACAAGCAAAACAATCCACCAAGTAGTATGCCATCAAAAGAGGCAAAAATATACGAAATCGTGTCTTTAATAGTGAGACTCTTACTCGAACAATTTGAGGATATTTTGATAGAATCAAAAAGGTTACCACCTTCATGGCATTATGATCACGCAATCCCCTTAACTGATGAAAAAAAATTCATTAATGTGGCACCTTATCGATATGCCCACTTCTAAAAGAATAAAATCGAAAGACAAATTGAAAAAATATTACAATAAGGCATCATAAGACTAAACACTTCTACATCACTTTTTTTTTTTTCTTTAGAATTCAAAAAGGAAATACCTTTTTAAAAAGCAAAAGTCTTGCTTCTTAAAAGAAAATAATGTAAAAGCCTTAATTTCTTACAAATATGGCAAAAAGAGCCATTATATATCAAATTATAAGATAAAGGAAAAAAATTTCTCTTATTCAAGACAAAAGTCACATATAGACATTAATGATGATCTTCATGGATGAAATTGATAACGAGTTAAAAGAATTTTAAGAAGACTTAGATTCTAATCAAGAAAAAATGGCTCAGATTGCTTCTTTATCTTATGCTAGCAATTGTAGCCATGAAAATGAAGAAACATTCATATGTTTACTTAATGCATGAAGCATTAATGTCATAAACAAAAGACAAATTTTTTTTTATATGTTATTGACAAAATAGAGAATGTTGCAGTAAAAGACAATAGCTTAAGCAATATATTGAGAAACAGAGACAACCAAGGTAGAAACTAATTCTTTTAAAAAGAAACAAATTTTTGCCACTTCCATTTCCTCCCTAAAAGCTATATTGGATAAGATTCAAAAAGATTCTTTCAAAGAAATTAATGTATATGAATTCAAAATTTAGATGATAGAAGTTAGAATTGGTGCAGCTCAAAAAAGAGATTTTTTCATCTTACACGAAGGTGAATAATTTTCAAATTGTCGAATAAGAGCCAAATATTCAATTCATAAACACTCAAGAAGTAGTTTAAAAAAATAAAAGATCTTATAAACAAAATTTAATTTGGAAAAGGTTTCTCAAATTGATAAAATTATCAATTCCATAAGTGACACTCCAAAAGTAGTGTTTATCGATAGGATCATTACTCAAAAATAGTTAAGCCAATCCCAGGGAATAATAAAGCTTTATAGGTCTTTCTGTAAAGGTGTAGGTGGTCTGATCTTTTCAAACATGTCTATTTCACTAAACTTATCTCTCGAATAGTGCTCAAATCATTTTCTTGGTTCACTGGCCAATATGCTTTTCTCATATACGTTTCTTCATTCATGGTTCAATATTTTGGTGTCTTAGTTGTAGAGGAACCACACCAATCCATCCTAAACTTGGTGGTCAAACTCTACTGCAATGACAATACTGTAGGGAAAATCCTGTGAAAAAATAGCTCAACGCCAAGATGATAAAAAGCTTAACAACTCTCATTCTTATTACTTTTGCAATATGAAAAATAAAAAATGAAAAATAAAAAGGTCATCTTATTCAAAACCCCAATTATGAAATTCTTTTTATCTCATTTCACACTTTTGTAACACATTGTGTTCTTATAAAGAGAATAGTGTTTTCTCATCTTCTTAACCTGAAATGATTGAAGAGAAAAAAAGTTTTCTTTTTTTAAGGTATTTTGGGGAACTGATCCAACAAAGATAAAGCAGGGTCTATATCTTAGAGGATTAGAACACATAGCTACAAACCACGATATCGAGGGTTCAAATCCCTCCTCAGCCATAACTCTTTCAAAGTTTGGATCATTTTGATAAAAATTAGTTTGATCTCTTTTATCAAGAGAACGTATAACCCTAAATAATAAAAACAAAATTGAAAATATAAAAAGATTGTATAGTTTTTATTTCTTTATTATTCAAGAGAGTCTATATTGCTCCGTTGTTTTCAAAAATCTTAAAGACTATATGCTCAACTCAATTGCTTTAAAATATTTCAAAACTAATTTGAATTGTGTTTTAAAAGGATTAATCATTTCTAAATACTTTTAAAAAATAGTTAATATCCTATACTGTAAATAAAAGTAAATTACTTATTGATTATAAACTATCAAGAGCAATTGTATGCTCTCAAAAAATATGTCTTGAAACTCCCTTTATCTTAGTCAAAAACTTGACACAATAGGTAATTTTAGGGTCATATTCCTCAATGTATTATATCCACTAACTATTAATGAAAAATACTTTTAAAAGACCTTATACCCTATTCCTAACAAAAAAGATATTCTTAAAAGACTTTGCAATGTTAAGGTTTTTGTTAAGTTTTATTTAAAGAATGGTTATTGGCAAATTCAAATTGGCAAAAAATCAATAAAAAAAAGTGTTTAGCATTCTATTTAAACACTTCAAATAGAATGTTATGTTATTCAATTTGTATCCATTTAAAAAATTAATACAAAATAGTGTTCAACGTTCTATTTAGACAAGTCATGAATGACATATTTTACATATAAATGATATCCTGATTTTCTCTAATAATATCGAACAATACTAGAAGCATCTACATCATTTTGCAAAGATCATCTAGCGAGAAGGATTAGTGGTATCGATTAAACAGATAAAGATTTTCTAGTCCAATGTCAAATTTCTTAGGCATAATATTAGCAATGGCTTAATAGTACCAATCGAACGAGCCAATAAATCTATAAGAAAATTTCTTAATGACATTAAAGATAAGAAGCAATTGTAGTAGTTTTTAGGAAGTTTGAATTATGTTTTAGATTTCTAAAAGAATTTGGCATTAAATGCCAAGTCATTATACGAGCAACTTAAGAAAAATCCTCTTACTTTAGGCATATAATGTTTTGAAGTCATCAAAAAAATCAAAAGAAGAGTTAAAGAAATTGTTTGTTTAACAATAACTCATCTTGATGCATATAAAATTGAAAAAACAGATGCATCTAAATAGGGATATAGAGGAATTCTTAAGCAAAAAATTGATGGAAAAGAGCAGCTAGTTTGTTTTACATTTAAGGTCTAGAATTAAGTCTAAAGAAACTATATAATCATTAAGAAAGAAATTCTTTCTATGGTTCTCTGCATAACTAAGTTCCAAGATGATTTACTTAGTAAAAAATTCTTATTTAAAGTATATTGTAAAAGTGCCAAAAAAAATGTTTAAAAAAAGAAGTTAAAACTCTTACAACTAAATAAGTTTTTACCAAATGGCAAACTTTGTTAGCAATATTTAAGTTTGATATCAAATTTATAAGAGA